>JBBBVU010000006.1:10680758-10698634 GCA_037177055.1 Atherinosoma microstoma
AGCTTCTCACATAACAGAGCAGGCTGAATTGTATTAAAAGCACTTGAGAAATCGAAGAACATGATCCTCAAAGTGTTATCTTTATTGATTGTCATTTATTTATTTCATATCTAACTGTATTTTATTCTATTCTAGTCTTTTTGTTATTTTTTTTCCTGATTTTTTTCTACACTTATTTTGTTTTTATAAAATTGCAGATAAATTCAAGCGGATTAAGGTCAGAAACTTAACGTCTTTGCAGCTTGTCCAGATCTCAGTTACCATGACTCCTTTCATTCCAGCGATCAAGGGAAATGAAATAAGCTGCTGGCTTGTGTGACTACAACTGAATGTCTAGCATTCTTTCAAATTTGTAAGAAATCGGCGAGGGAGGAGTCGTTCATCATCGAGGAGCTATAACTAATGAGAGCACAAGAGACAGGGTCAGGAGACATGACAGATTGAAACCCAGAAAAGCAGGATAACAAACATGAGAGAGAGCATGATGAAGAAATTGGTCCCTGCTCAGGAAACTGGGCAGAATTTGCGCAAATGTTAGCCAGAACACCCATGCCTCTTTGATATTTCTAGCATGCAATATTATGACAGACAGAAGAGAGAGAAGATGTGGAGAGAAACTGCTACTTTCTTCAGCAACCAGATGAGCAACACACCCACCACAAGCTACTTGTGTCATGGTGTGATGTGTTAAAAAGATCTAAGGTGTTAATGACTCTTTCTGACTTGATGTCCAATCATCATCTTCTTTTTCTATTTTCTTTCTGACTGCTCCCATTAGGGATTTCCAAAGCATATCACCTCCTTCCTTTTCTCCCTATCCCTCACATCCTCTTCTATTACACAAAAGCTTTGTCTTCATCCATGTAGCTAATGAATTTGCTGCCTAACCCTAAACCATGAAAATAATATAGCAAATTATTAAACTAAAGACTTATAAGACTAATGGAAGAACTGATTTATCAGTGGAAAACCAACAAAATGATATTTTGATCTGAACCAAAAAGCATCTTAAATATCTTTCCTGAACAAGTCATGACGCTCATGCTGATTTGGTCTACGCTGTAACAAACAGTGCAGCTAAACATGGAGAAATATTTCTTCAATCTAATTTGTGATTCAAATGTCATTTTTTACATTAACTCTATATTAAAAAAAAATCTTTCAATTTAATGATATAGATGCTGCAAAGCAGTTAAACAGAATGACATTTTTGGTATGTGGCTGCTTATCTGTGGAAAATACACTTAGCCATTAGATTAAATGGGTAAGTGTGTCCAAACCTTTGACTGGTATTGTTTAACAATTACTGGCCACTGCTGAAGAGCTGGATGGGGCGATGTTGACTGATCAGTGCAACAATCTGGAGATGTCTGCACAGAGTAATCAGGTGTCTGTGGCAGTAAGAGGGAAAAGCTGATGGCTCAAAGTTTTTCTTCATTCTACACATATGATTGAAAAAAAAAAAGCTACATATCGCTTTGTGTGTACCGAGCTGTGCAGTCCAGGAATATTTAAGTTGAGGGAGAGAAATGGAGGGACTCCAGTTTCATGCCTGCATAGAACAGGCGGTGAGCTGCACACAGCCAAGGTGATCCCTGCCAGCCATTTTGCCCTGCATTTAGTATTCATTTTCCAGGCGATCAAACCTGCTGCCAGGAGGTGGAGAGTGTGTGTGTGTGTGTGTGTGTGTGTGTATGTGTGAGTGTGAGTGTGAGTTTTAACGTGCTGCCCAATTGAGTGTGCAAACATGCGCAAGCATTCACAAACCTGTAGGTGTCGTGTGCAGATGTAGATTTAACACCCTCAAAGACTCAAAGAAAACAAAAATGTTTTGCGCATATGTGTGAGAACATGTGCGTTAATGAATTTACTGACACGTGCGCATCGCGCAGCAGCGCTGATTAGGGGCAAGGAAAGCACTAGAATAAGCCAGGGGGGCCAGCAGACCCAGCTCCCCGTGTGCAGCCAGTGGAGTAAACCTGGATGCAACAGCTTCCTGCTGGGACAGGATAAGAGAGAAAAGGGGGAACACAGGAAGTAATGAGAGAGGAAAGAACAAAGGAAGCAGTAAAGAGGGGTAAAGCGGGGAGAAGGTGGATGAGCGGAAGAAGAGGGTTTGGGGAGAGAAGACAAAACAGCGCAGTAACAGGATAAGAGGGACAGAGGAGCAAGGGAAAGGGACTGATAAGGACAAGGCTGAGAAGAAAGAGAGAATGGGATGAAAAAGGTTCTGTGCGCCTGATGGAAGAGAAGGTGGAGAGGAAAATAGAGGAAATTGGATCGAGGGAAGAAACTGAGCAGCAGTGCCCTGGCAGCATGTGGCGGAGGCAGGCAAGATGGCTGCAGGGGACAGAGTACCCAGCCAAATATGGTCATCAGAACCCTGCTCTGTCCTACTTTCTCTAATGGGCTAAACCAGAGCCTGGATGATTCAGGAAGAACTATATATGGTCAGCAAGTTGCAACATTGATTCCTGTCTCTTTGATTTGTCCTGCTGGAACAAGTGATGTAGGACTTGGGCCTAATGTAAACAAACAAAGCCCTTCAGCTTGCTTACATGCAATACACACTCATACTCTTCCAATTTCCTTTCTTTCACGGTGCACTAGCTGACATCATGACCTTATCTGGAAAATGCGATGAGAGATGCCTCAGGACAACATGAGGGTGACTGAACAGGTTGTGAACACATTGTACCTGCCTACCTGAGTTTATGTTTAAATGCGTGTCCCTTTTCTGGCCACATAAATGCCTGCTTGCCTGTATGCATCTGTGTCATCCCACCTACGGTCCGACTATGCGGTTAGAACTCTCTTCAATCTATGAAGGCTACCCTCAGGTTTAACTTCAGGCTACAGTGTAACCGACAAGAGATGTGCACCATCCACACGCCACGTAGCTGAGTCAACAACCTCCAGTTGCAACATCTGTGCACATGGCCAGGAATCAGGAACATAGAAAGACAGATCTACAAAAGGCATTTCTGCAAGCAACCCTCCTCCTGCATTTTGTCTCCTCTCAAGCATATATGCAGCTTTAGAAGTGAAGCAGTGCTCTCAGATAAAAGCAAAACACTATCTATGTCGTAAACATAGTTTTTCTTTTGAATCATTTCAACTCGTAATTAGATTTTTTTTGTCTGCAGTGTTTCTCTTGGCAATGTTATCCAGCCCCGAATGTGGGGACACACTGAGAGTCGCTGGTACAGTCATGGCCAGCAGATAAAGCAAACCAATAATACAGCAGTGCTACTGATTCATCTCATCTATTTCAGTTGTCCTACGCAACTCTTGTTGCTATGTGAGTTGCTATGATTGACCAGCAGGTCTGACTTGCATATGTACAGCAAATTCCAGCCCTGCTGAATTAAGCCTCCACATTGGGAAGTACTTCAAAAAGAGGGGTATTGCTTTCATGGCATCCGTGTCAGAAGCAGAAACAATCACAGTCTTGCAGCTGTGGAAACCAGTTTAACAACCCATTTACTGTAGCATAAAGCCTGTCAAGCGGCAAAAAATGCCTCCGGAAAAAAAAAAGGCCACCAGGTGAGACGTCTGTAAATGCATCAAAGTGAAGTCTCCTTCAGTCTACACTAATTCATGAATGAACTCATAACAGAAGGTATCACTTTCTCTATCAGTGAAGCAAATAAGTCACACATCACATGATCACAACACAAGGGCATAAAGACTAAAACTACAAACGCTCACAAATTGTATGTTCTGATCAAGGCAGGTATAGCATATGGCTATTCAACTTTGATCCTTGAGGGCTAGTGTCCTGCAGGTTTTAGATACTACCCTGCTCCAACACACCTGATTCCAATTAAATGGATCCAACAGCTTGTCGTCAGGAGTCGTGTGTGTGTGTGTTAAGACTAGGAAACGTAGAAAACCTTCAGTATTGGCCCAGAGTTAAATAACCCTGACTAACAAATGGATTCACTGACTTTATTATATCAATTTAGAGCAGTGAACATACATTTCATGGTGAAAGTGATATACGCCCACAGTGTATCTCCCACCATAATGTAAACATTCACTCACCAAAGAGTTGCTTTATGTACGATGTTTGACAACCACACAATAACGGAACTAATATCATACAAAGAAATATGTGCAGTAATGGCATATTGTCAAATCTGTCTCTCCCTAAATATTTTAACATAGCTCAGAAGTTACTTATAATCTTCTCAAAAGCACCTTCTTCTTCATCAGCCACACATCTGCAGTGAGTTTGCAGCAGGTCTGAGTACAGGACTTGTGTCCTGTTCGTTCTGACAGCAACATTAACAACAAGGCCTGTACACAATACAATGCAGCATTGGTTAACATTCAGCCAAAATGCTGCTTAACATCTTCTTGGCTGCTGCTAAGCACCAAATTAAAGTATAGATCGAGACAAAAATAGGTTTCTGCATGCCACATTAGACAAGCACGCTTCCATTCACAATCCTGCTGAGTGAAGAAAATTACAGACTTCCAGGGAAAAAACAACAAAACAACTACAGTTATAATGCAAGCATTTCTGTGAATCCTGGCAGGTGGTATATTAAAAAAAAAGTGTACGTGAGGGTGGGGGTATTTGTCAAAAAAAAAAATCCAACTGATCATAGAAACAACTAGAAGGAGAAACAGAAACAAGAACGTGTTTGTGTTATACTTCAGCTTCGGTTGAGTTTAAGTGCAATGGCAAAAAGTCAAGATGGATGAGGCTAGACTGTGTGAAAATGGGACAGTGTGGTAAGAAGACATCCTATTGTTTCTGTCAGGTTATTTGACACACACTCACTGTTTTTGACAGTGTTTTGCTACTGATTTGCATGACGGACGGACACTCTCCAACAGACAGAGAAAGACCTGACAGAGCAAACAAGTATGTGCGTGCGCTCCGTATTTGTCTATGCTTGGACAATGTCCAATAAAGACAACATTAGATAGGCAGCTGCATGTGCATATCTGGTATTTTGTGAAAGTGTGTCCATCTCTGTCAGTGTTCAGAATGCAGCCAGCAGTGTGCTGATGGCTGAGCTGTGTGGTTGACACCTCCTGTTGACAGTGGGCTTGGAGCGAGGATGCTAGTCATAACATAACAGCAGGAAGGTGGGAGGACATCACCTCCAAGCACACACACATACATACACAGTGAAACACTATGACACAGTGTTAAAGTCATATCAAGGTCCTTATTTAGATTGGCTATCATCTCTGACCTCTCTCTCCATCCTCATTAGTCGAACTAGACAGCCTCTGCAGGCCTGACGCTGCCGGAGGCCCACACACAGCATGTCACATTGCTTCATCAGTGGTACAGTAACTAACACACACAGCCTGCAGGTTTCATCCTGCTCATGGATGGCTTGTTATGGCGTTATTGACTGTTTCATTGACATTCAGGCTGGTTCACTTTACAACCTTTTTACTATTCCAGAAATTGTTCACAAATAATCTCACCCACACGTTTCTCTGAGAATCAACCTGCTAATTTACCCGAACTTTTAGTTCATATTTCAGGATGTAAATAAGGTGAAATGAGCAGGATGTCTTGATTTATTCAAAACAGATAAAAGTAGGTTCAATATATCATTATGGCAGACGTCTGTTGTCACTGGAGGAATAGATTGCAGGGAAAACTGACTGAAGAAGAGGGCATTACATGCAGTCTGGCAATGACACATTTGGAAACAAAATCTTTTCTTCACATTTAGGCTTCACTGTGAGAATACCCTAAAAATACAAGAGATATAGCTAAATAATAAAATTATATTTTACTCACTCCTTTTAAATGTCACAATGTCGAAAAGTCAAATACTCCTCAAGTACAACCTTGAACATAAAAATGAAGGTTGAAACAAGTTTTATCTAAGGATGTCATCTTATCTAAGATCCCATCCTGCCTGCCTAGATGTTAATTATTAACGCTAACATGGATGACAGAGAAAAAAAATCTAATACTTGTACCTTGGCTGGTCTTTACCTGGAGGGCTAAACCTTTCATTAGCACTTTCTTGCTCTCTTTCTTACTTCCAGCCTTTGTTCCTAATTCCATTCATCTTTCGTTTTTTGCTTCTCCACCCCCTTTTCTCTGCATGTATCGAGTAAATTCAGTTCAGTTCAAAGGGTCTTTACTAGCATGACCAGCCCTGCGGTGAAGTGCCAGCGCGCTGCAAGGAACAGTAGGATGGAGCATCAGCGAACCACAGGAATCTCAGCACATAAACACTCTTATTGACTGTAGAACAAAGAACATAAAGAGAAAATGGATGTGATTTATAGAGCGCGTGTGTGTGGTTTAAGGTCTACACATGCTGTCTTGTCATAATCCAGGCCTGTCTATAGACTATTTCACAGATGAAATAATTAAACACACACAAAAGGTAAATGTGAGAACACTCTCGCCCACACATGGTCTGGTTTGCCTTGACTGGCAGATATATTGTGTTCTATGAATTAGTCATGTCTGTACACAGGACACATCTATGGAAAGCCAAGCAATTGTTGAATAGAGAGAAAGGGATTGGCTGCAATCATTCATTCATTCACTATAGGAAAAAAAAAAACTAGAGGATTAGCATTTGTAACATTATAAAAGGTGTCTGCTGTGAGACTCTAAACCCTGTAGTTGGATTAATACTTGCTGACACCAAAGCCAACATTTCACCATGTTGAGCTTGTGCCATTAATTAGGGAATAATTAGGGAGTAAGTATAGTTTCCTACTGTGACCCCTTGTGATGCGGTGACTTTCTAAGACTTTCTGTAAAATTTGATAGACTTGAATACCCAAGACCATTTCTGTCCCACCAGCTTCATTAAGTCCATCCAAAATCCAACTTCTGAAAAGGAGAAATGAGCATATAGACGTACAAAAATCTGTGATAGATATAGATGAAAGGTGGACATAGCCACCATGGCACAACCTCAGTTTGTGATCAAAAGTTTTCAGATGTCAAGTTTGACATTTCAAGCAATGACATATTAGATTTTTGGACACAGAACAAAAGTATGAGGGAAAGATAATCGATTTTGTCTACTCTTGTTTTTTTGGGCTGTTTTTTGTTGTTGTAAATCTTTCTTTTTCTTCCTTTTCTCGCTTTTTCTCCCAACATCTTAGCCTCAGAATCACATCCCATGCTTGTTTTTTCCATTTGTAAAAGGAGAATTACCTGTGTTTTGGAAATGTAGTGTACATGCAGACACTGCCTCGATAAATGACCAAACTGTTGGACAATTGTTTAAGAGTAGTAAATCCTTTGTTTTTCAGCTATTTTGTTTTACAATCAGGCTGGTTTTTAAGGGGCATCTTTGGGATCTTCCTCACATCATAACCAGTTTCCAACTTCCAAGGAACCACAATTTTGAGCATTTTGACTTTTGAGGTTCCACTGTCATTACCCAATGCATCTATAAGCTTTCATAAAATTACAAGTTGTTTCTTTTTTCTATGTTTTATACATCAGTTTCCTTGAATGTTTCTTCCTCAGTCATCCTCACTTTTTTGAGGCATTTTTAACATATCTGCCACCATTTTATAGAAATGTCTGGACTGGAGACAGTCAACCCACTCACCCAACCTGACTTTGTCAAGCTGTTAACCTTTAAAGAAACATCAGGATGCTTTGTGCTGTATACGGATATGTTGCACAGCAGTCAGCATGAGGTGGACGCTGAAAGTTTGGTCGGATGAAGTTTGATTTAAAGAAAACATGTTTTTTTTCCTGTGCTTGATAGCATATACATGGGTGTCTAAAGTAAAAATAAACTCAAAAACCCAGAAAAAGTACAACTCTGTTACTGTGGTGCTGGGACAGAAAATATGTTATTTGAGGTGTTCACATTTATAGCGTTCGATAATACACCCAGTTCAGAGGGAAATTACCCAGTCTCTCATCTTTATTCTTCAAGCACCAACAAGTTCATATCATGCTGAATTAGCTCTACCAAGAAAGTGGGAAGTCAAAACTCTTGGTCTTGCTTTTTTCTTGTTCTCTTGACTACACACACCAAATTCTCACCAGCAGTGCAGTTTACTTAAGACAAAAATGACTATTAGCCTTCTTGTCAGCATAGTGTTTTAACACTCAGGGCCAGTTTGACAGATGACTTGCATCAAAATTTGTCCCAAAGAGATCAATACCAAGTATCCAGAATAGTAAAAGAAGGATTTGTTACTATTTGAGAATATTCAACAGTCAAGTACTTCAGAATCAGTTTGATATGTGGTGAGTGTGTGAGCTTAAAGCCTCGTTACTATATGCTCTTTGATATGGTCACGACATGCTTCAAGGGTTATTGAGAGTCATTTTTCTGTCCAGATTCGGTTTGAATGGTCACGCAAAGCTGTACAACCAATCTCAAATAAGAAAACCCCTGTAAAAGAGTCAAAGAGGATCACTCCACCCCCAAACCTGGCCACTATGACCAGTACATTAATAACCTGGTTGAAACGGAGGTCATATCACAGAAATTTCACTGGGACTTCATAAAAGAGTGTTAACCTGTTTTTAAAAAAAAGAGAGGGGTGGGGGCATAATAATGTCTCTTTTAAGCCTTTGTATCTCTCATTGTTTTGTCTCAGTGACTTAATGTGGGAAACTAGTATGGCTTTTGTGAATCTTCAATCTGTAATGAGCACCTACCCTCAGGATGGTTTAATGAGCACAACCAATCGTGACTGCAGCTACACACTCGCACGTGTTTACACACTGCTGTCAAACATGCCTGAAAACCCATGCATGCATTCACACATCCAGGTGGCCCCACATCCACGGTGCCTCTCAAGCCATCATACCTATTAGAAAACCAATTATGTTCTGCACCTGGGCCTATCAGTGGAAGGAATTTGGAAACAATGCTGGAAATCTGACTTGTTTTCTCATAATATGCTTCTTTCTTGTCCCACAAATGTTCAATTTGTCATAGGGAGAGAATTATGTATACTACTGGAAATCTAAAGAGGCTGTGCAGCAGTTTGTAAATTGTTTATATATTAGAATAAATGGTTTGTGTCAGATGGGTACCTGTGTGTATGAGAGAGCATAATAGATAGAGTAAGAACTAAACATAGGACAGGGGGAAAGAGCACACATTTTTTGTGCTTTCAGAAAATATATACTGATCCAGGATCACCTTACAATCATTAATGATAATAGAGGAAAACAGACGGTCAAAGTGGTCAACGACCTCTCCCTGTTGGTTTTTATAAAAATATAGGGCAGGGTAACTTGTTGCTGATTCAAACTTAGATTGTGGTAACTACAGGGTCAACACAGTAACATAAGCACTTGTGCAGGATAATGTGATGCAACATAACATCTCTGCCGCAGCTATACTGTAGATTATAAACAAAAACGTCCGACATGCAGTAGACTTAAACCTGCAGTGTGGAACTTTTCGTATTCCGTAATATTTTTCTTTTGAGCACAAAGATTAGTTTTCATCTGGAGCACCAAAAACTTTTCTTGGACGCTTCCCAGATTTTCTACCATAGTTGCCGCAGCCTGCTCTGTCATCACTACTGTTGCTCCCTGCCTTAAGTCTAGAAAAAAAAAAAAAACTCATAGCTAGTTGCTGTATAGTCCACTGCAGCACCAGTACAGGGATGTCGCACCAGACAACAGATTTAAAACTTCAGTATAACATGCAGGGTGTTTAACCTGATTCTGGTATTGTGTTTAGCAAAAGCTCGTCATACATTTTAGCCGACAAAGAAGACTTGCCAAGATGCTTCATCCAATTTGCTATTGCAGCGCTTTCAAGCTCATCTAGCAGTTGCGATGTGCCAGCAAGTTAATATTGGTATTCAGAAAACATTAACAGATCACTGAGGTTGAGACTTTAATTTCAGCTAAGAGTACTGAGCCTCACAAAGACAAGATGTATCCTCTTAAATAATGTGAAAATATTACTTAACACTGACACCATCATCTGGTCAAATAAAAGATTTTCCCCTCATCTGTTTGGTGACTTTGTAATGTCCTGCCATCTAGCAATGAAACGATTTTCATGCCACAAATAAGATATTTAAATGTTTTAAAACACAAGTATACTTGTTAAAACAAGCCAATTAAATCCTTTAGCTGCAAGAAATAATCTGTTTACTCTCAGTGATAGTAACATCATGCACAGACCTGGACTACAGAACTGTTACCTCTGAAAAAGACTGTAAAGCTACAAAAGCATGGATATATGGCAATGAACTGTGCACTGCAAGCTGTGTTGGACTGGAGTTTTTAGTGAGCTCATTTTTCTGAGAAAGGCTAGTTTATATGATTTCTTAACAAACAGTGGAAGTCTACCCACATGCATTCACCTGGCCAAGAGTGAAAGAACCAGTTGATTTGCAAATTGGTGATCAATCAATCAAGCAAAGGATGTCAAGCAAAGTTGTTGCTGTCAGTTTCAGAAACTCCAAGTGAGGATTTACACTCAGTTAACAAGTTTCTAATTAAAAAAAGTGAACTATCCCCATTCTTGTTGCCCAAATTGAAGCACCTCATTGAAAATTAACATGTGTGCCCAGGTATTGTGTTCCCATTAATGCCAACTAGAGCCTCAGCTTATAAATTCCCTCTACAAACACAGAGTAAATTCATATGGCACTGAATACTGATTTAACTCTTTCCCGTTGCGCCAGTGAATTAAGATGGGATTAGTTGTTTTTTCTCACCGCGGAAAAAAAGTTTGTGTTTGTGTGTCAGTCAAGTGAATCAGCAACACAATGCTGTTTAATCTTATTGTTCTGTGTTCAAATAATAATCATTTCAAATCGTACAAGATAGCCCTACAGCCCTACATCATGTTGTACATTATTTAACCTGAATACTTACAATGATAAGTTTATGGTCATAAGCAAAAAGAAAAACTTTCGATTTGCTTATATGATCAAATCTATGAGGAACTCTGCTATTTCTATTGAGAACTGACTTTTGGGAAGAGAAATAATAATTTAAATAAATCAAGTTGGAAAGTCTGCGTTTTAACTCTTTTTAGTTATCTCTGTCCTTCAGTGGGACCAAACTATTATAGGCTACTCAAGACCAAATCAGAAACATAATGCTTTAAGAATTAGGAAAAAGCTTTTCTCTTTTTCTACTTCTGCTGGCAAGAAAAAGATATTAAACCCACTAGCCATTATAGCCTGACTAAATCCAAATATGTGACATGTTATTAATAGAGCTCAGGTCCTCTTTGACACTGTGATGGCTGACAGCAGCCCTATAATTATCCTGGGCTGTAAATATTGTACAATTTTATATAGAGCCACAAATTACCAACGGGTAACATGTCCAGCACTAAATACTGCTGATAAGAGATGGCACGGTGACGCCTCCATCTGCAGCCGAAGCCCCCCTTCCTCACCTTTCACCTACCTGTCAACATGCCATCATCATCCCTCACACACACACACACACACACATAAGCCACAAACCACATAATGCACCATCCACCATAATCACTTGCACACCAAAAGGGACGCTGAGAAGCAGAGGAAAACAGTGGCAGAGTGATTAGGTTGACATCACACAAAATAAGGGTGTGATGGAGGAGAAGGGGTGGGAAAGCGTAAGAGAAAAATGAAGAACAGGTGAGAGGCAGGGAATGA
Source organism: Atherinosoma microstoma (assembly GCA_037177055.1). Lineage (NCBI taxonomy): Eukaryota > Metazoa > Chordata > Actinopteri > Atheriniformes > Atherinidae > Atherinosoma > Atherinosoma microstoma. The sequence continues at coordinate 10,692,363 of JBBBVU010000006.1, forward strand.
GAACAAAGCTAATAAGACAGTGAGATAGAGGCAGTCACAGACCAGAAGCGTAGAAATGAGAAAGGAAAAAAAAAAAAAAGATGGGCAGTCTGTGCTAAAACAGATGGGATATGGGGACAATGAAAACCAATACCATCTCATTTTTAGTAGAAAGAAGAGGTGAGAAAAGAATTCCTTCATGGACAAAGAAAAAAAGAGCAATAGATAAAACATGCCTCGGGGATATCACTATATTTACACTCTACTATGCCATTATTTATTTATTTCTCTCCCTACTTTCTCTGATTGGCCTGATTTTTTAATAACTTTCACATCTTTGTTCTTCTTCTTGATTAAGGGATGGGAATATAGTAAAGATGGGACTGCAGGGGCCAGTAAAAACTACACTCCTTCTAGGTGGAGGACAAATATCCCTCTTTCTCTTTCCTCCAAGAATACCTCCATCCTTTACCTAAATATTTTCATCAGACCATCTCTCAGCTGCTCCCAGCCTCGACTGCTCCCCCTTCATTGATCTGTATTTCCTTTACTCGCCATCTCCCTTGTTCTCTCCTCTTTTTCTCATCAACCATGCTGCATCCACTGCTCTTTACGTAGGAGGGACCCTGTTCAACACCTCTGTTTATTCACTTAGTGGGAGTGAGTGACAATTTCATACTGCTTACTCAATGTCAAAGCTGAGAAAACGTGAGAAAATATGATATCATGATTTCTGATTATGACATAAATGAAAAATCCCATATAAAATACTAAAACTGTTCTTACATTTTACGAAGCTAAAATTTGCAAATTTTGATACTGATTTAAATCAAGTTTTTGTTGGTTATGTTTTCTTTTTTTTCTATCATTTTCTATAAAGAAAAACATTTGCATTTTAAATCTAAAGCAGGCAACATGTTTTTTAAAAAAAGGTGAGACATGGGAAAATAAAACAAAAGCTATTAGACAAAATGAATACCTAAAAAGTGGAATGTGTCATACATTAAATGTCACCATGATTAAGCATTAAAACAGCATCCTGGAGAGACTGAGTCTTTTCAGAGAAAAGATGAGACGGGTTTTCAACTGTCTCTTGGCAAATACCATTCCTCAGTATAAAATTGCAAGACTGAGAATTTCATCATCCACAGAGCATATATTAAAAGATTCAAAGAATCACAAGCTATTTCTTTATGCAAAAGACAAGATGGGAAAAAAAACTCAGTTCAGTAATTTTAGGCCTTCAGGGAGCACTAAAGCAATTCTGTAGTGGAAGTAACTGGACACAGGAACACATGAAAACGGTTGCTACAGCCATATGTGCAACTCAGATCTCTTCAGTACAAACTAAAACATACAAGATCAAGAAAGAAAGCTGCCTTTTCATCTGGGAGATCAAAATTTGAGACTGCTTGTGAGAATCTTAATGCAAAACAGAAGAGGGAGCGTCCCACTTATCAGCATGAAGTTCAACAGGTGCATTAGTGCAAATGGCTTGGTACTGTATGTAATCTCAATGTTTTTCAGTTAAATGTATCTTTAAATGTGCAAATTAATGCATTCTGTTATTATTTGTTTTTTGGATAGCATCCCCATTTCAATTGGATATAGGGTTGTTTCAATAAAAAGAAAAATCAGTAGGTACAACATTTAATGGTAACTGAAAGATCATCCGGGTCAAAATGAGTTATTCGGAATATCAGAAGGCTTTTCATGACTGACACCATAATCAAAGAGCAAGGAAATGGTCCAGTTAGGATTACAATATGTGCCTCTCTATAAGAGGTGATGAATAAAGAATGTAAGGTAGAGCCATAATGAGTCATGCATGACAGCACATACTGTATGTATCCATCTGCATCACATCCAAACAGCAAGATGGATTTTGGGATGGATTTTTAATGTGGCATGAATAATAATTTTGTTGTTTATGGATTAATGCGTGAAAAAATATTTCCCAGATTAATTTCTTTATTACTGTTCATTTTGACAGCCCAAATAAAAATCACTCATCTATTAGATGAATGTAGTTATGTTTTTTTTTTGTTTTTTTAACAATGATCTGGCGACCCCCTGAAATTGTCTTGGAACCCCCAATTTGGGAAAGGCTGATCTAGAGAACTAACAATGCATAGATCTTTAAGATGTCATGGGATGTTTGAATGTTGATTGGTTGTTGAACCGAAAGAGGGACAGTCACAACATATTTAATAACAAAAAGAGTAAAGCATGAGAAAAAAACAAATAATAAAAGAGCATAGATGAAAAGATCAGACTATCTTAATTATCTGTAACAGCTTTACTTCATCACAATGCAGATCTATGCCCACTTTGACCTCTATCTTTCCATTGGTCGAGCACAGCTTAAAAAAAAAACAAAAAACGGCAGCACCAACCAGAGTAGCTTTCACTCCAGATTTTAAAGTAATTTGCGGAGCTGCGCAAAGGCTTTGTGTTCATCAAGTGCATCAAGGAAACAAAGCTGTAAGATTATGCATCTATTTCAAACCCAATCCCCACCTGAACAAAAAGGGCAAAAAATGATTAGATTCTAGATTTATTGCTCAAATCTCTACCCTGACAGGATAAAGACTAACTGATGAATGTGATGAATTCAGTGTTATCTTGGGTATCATCTTTGGCTAAGGTTGTTGGAATGTCTTCCCCAAATCTAATAAAAAAAGTAGGTGAACTTGCTAATGCTTACTTTAATGTAGTAGGTAGGAGGTTATAGAATTGCAAATGTAAAGAAACATAATTTCTCTTGCTTTGTTCTGTGTGCAACGTGTTCCTTGGGCTTGAAAACGCAATGTTGACATTCCAGCTGCAGGTAATTAATCTGACATTCTAACACTTGCAGCTTACATAAACACACAGTTTATTAAAGCTGATAGTATTCATGGTGAATTATAGAATAGCCTTGTTTTCTTTGAAGGCTTGATGACTTCACTTGACGTTCTCTGCAAAGCAAATGAGAGACCTTCCGTGCATTTAATCATTCCTCTGGAGAAGACGTCAAGTTTTGTAAGAAAGTTGAATGAATGATTTAAGAAGGAAAGTTTTATCCCCTACACATTATATTCTTCTTCCTTCCCCCGTCTCCTCCCACTCATCCTGCTGGTAACAATCCAGTCCTGCAGCCTCCCTGGCATATTAACATGACAGCCGTCTGCACCTCTGTACAGCATGGCCTTTGCTCTGCGAGTCTGTTCGGATGTGTGGATGGGTGTGTTTCTGTCAAGAACTGTCACAGTAAGTGTGGTTCAGTTGAGTATGCCGGAGTTGTAAGTGCAAAATCCAGCAACATTTTTAGTAAGAGTCTGTGCTTGAGGTGTCCACTCATTCTTGGTTTTTGTATCGTACCTTTTACTCCAACACATGGAAATGACAGCTCTTGGATCTGGAGTACTCAACCAGAAAAAAAATAGATAGGGAGATTGGAAAACAATTTTCTCACAAATACTAATCCTTCTTGTTTGCCCTTCCAACTGTAAACATGTTTTAATCCACTCTGTCTTTCGGTATTCCTGACTCATCTGATTTTTTGTAATAAAGAACCACCGGACCTTATTTTTTATTTACTGCCACCATTACTGTAAAGTTTATGCCAAATAGCTAAACCTGTGGCATACAGAGCAGGACAGAGAGCAGGGGAACAGAGAGATTTAGTGTTGCTGGATGACCTACGCTTATTTCATGCACAACAGCACAACCCAACATGTCAGTGCCTGAAAGCAGTAAGTGACCTGTGTCTGAAATTAATGTTTGGACTCACCAACAAAGGGAACTCATGGCACATTTTTTACCGGCCAAAAACAAAATAAAATTGCTGTTTCGATTTATATATGAATTTGTTTCGCAATTCATTGAGAGAAAAATATATTATCTTGATTACGAATTTAAAAAAGAATACCAAAATACTCCTGACATACTCCTGACACGGGTGTGCGTCCACTGTGCGTCTCTGCAAATATGTGAGGCATCGGAATAGCGAGGAATTATCTGCTGACTTGATTTGTTGTGTGTATGCACGTCATAACTCATTTCTGTCCTTGCTGAATACCGTTGGGGGGGACAAAAAATGCTGTGTGACTTTTTTTTATTGTTAGTGTCAAACTCTGACACAAGAAACAGAGGACCCGACGAAACATGCTTGCAAATGACACCATAGTGCAACGGATATTCTCAGCATGGTTTTCGCTTCATGACTTGTTTTTGCTGTTGTTGTTTTGTACAATATTAACTTCCAGTGTGGTATAAAGTTGCCACATTCACTCGTCAAACAGAAAATCTACTTGCCAGACAGTGCAAACACGTCTCTACTATCTACTCAGCAGAACTTTACTTACAGATAAACGACTGCCTATGCATTTCATTTAAACTTAGCATAAAAAGTAAGGAAATTTGTGTTTGGTGGAGTATTTCTCCCCTCTAATAATATCAATTGGTGTTGCATTATAAGTATATTAGAAAGACTAATAAGTCATCTTTATAACAAGATATAACTTGTAAAGATCAAACTTCGGCGAAATGAGCAACACGGCAAAACATCCAGGTAGTGTATGCCAAAAATGTGCCAAAAATCCCCAGCAATATTCTCCTGTTGGTGCTCACTCTTATTTTAAGTTGCTTGGTGGATTGGATGTTTACACGGGTGGCTGTAGCTCAGGTGGATAGAGCTGTCATCTACTAAACAGGAGGTCGGCAGTTCGATTCCCCTGACTACATGTCGAAGTGTCCTTGGGCAAGACACTGAACCCTACGTTGCCTCCCGATGTGCCTATCGGGTGTATGAATGATTAGATAAAAGCACCAAGTATGTATCAATATAGGTGTTGTGTGAATGAACATGTAGTGTCAAAACACTTTGAGTGGTCACATGACTAGAAAAGCGCTATACAAGTACAGTCCATTTACACTCTCCGACAGTATGAGGAAAAAACAATGCATATTGGCCATTTTTACACCTTATTCATTTTACACTGTCAGGGACCTCAGTTGCATGTAGGAGATCCATATACAGCCTCAACAGCTTAGCACCCCCTTCTCATGTTTCTTGTGTTGGTCACTCTGACACATACAGCACCCCCAAGCTGATCCCACAAGTGTTGTATTGGGTTGAGGTCTGGACCCATGGAAGGCCACTGCATCCTCTCCACTCCCATTTTCTGGAGGTACTCTGTGATGATCCTGGTTCTGTGAAGGAATCCTGTTTCAATCTGTGACTGACACACACCTGACAGCACTTAAATCTCAAAGCAAGAGTGGATATCAACAAGAAAAAATATTGCAGGGAATTTTGGCACATTTTTGGGGACATTTAGCTGTGCAGCTCATACCACAAATGCACGATCCTTCCACGTTACATCCGGCTGCAAAGGTGAATAATCAGGCTTTCCTATGATGTATAATAAAACACCAGTTAGAATTATTAAAGGGGAGAAATAAAGTTTTAAAAAATTATGGAGCATTATTACTTGTTCCTTTTAGATTAATCATGGATTTAACTGAATCCAAAAACAATCATCTTGCAATTGTTTATTCAAAACTACCCAAAATAAGTAAGTAAAGCAATCTATACATTTTAATGGTAATATGTTTATCTTCTATCCCAAATTCTAATGTCTTTTGTTCATTAGAAATATTTGAAAAGATTTATTTATTTATGTTTGGCCCAAGGTTATTTAAAAGGGATATCATTGTGAGCATGAGCTAAATCTAATTCACTCATTAGTATTCAGATTCAGACAGTAATCACTGATATCTTAAAGCCTGTTTGCTCAACACTAAAGTCAACTGATTGGTAATATGACACAAGTAAATGAGAGGATATTCGTTAGGGGGGGAAGCCCTTTCGATAAATGCTTTAATTTCTGACATTTGCTTGTAATAAATACAATTGCTCATTTTGCTAAAGGGTCCAACTGCATCGTCAACTAATGCTCTCTGCCATGAACCCTGACAAGCATCACCACAGCAACCAAACCCAGACAGGACTCTGTCTGGTGCTGGCTTTTATTGGTCCAATAAAGACCGAACAATGCACCGCTGTCTGAAGTCTGCTGCCGCACCTTGAACTGTCTACATGGATCTGTGTGTTAGTCTTTTTACTCTTCTATAAATTAAGATAAATTCTGTCTACAATATTTCTCTGTATGCCAAATATTACTCAATAGTTTGATTCATTGACAAAACAATGAAGACCCTGTCATCTACTAAATGGTAAATGGTAAATGGACTGTACTTGTATAGCGCTTTTCTAGTCATGTGACCACTCAAAGCGCTTTGACACT
>JBBBVU010000006.1:10738688-10757523 GCA_037177055.1 Atherinosoma microstoma
GGACATTGTCATACAGCCCAGAGCGGTGCCTTCAGGCAGAGAGAGACTGCTGTATGAGAGCCAAAGGAGCGCGTTTTGAAATAAACTTATTTTATCAGCTATCGGTGGGAAAAACCGCCGATACCGATTATCATAAAATTGCCCAAAACCGGCCGATATTATCGGCCATGCCAATTATTGGTCGATCCCTACCTGATAACACCCAAAGCACAACAAAAGGATGACACTGAGCTTCACTTTAGTCCTCACTGGGTCCTCTCATATTGAAACTTTTTCAGGATCTATATATATTCTAGAAGAATAACTTCTCCTTTGAGTTTTCTGTTCATTTGCAAAGCAAAAACGTGTGTTCATGGAGTACATGGATTATTTGAAAGGAATTCAAATTCTTCCACAAAACAGACTGTGTGCTCCACGAGTCTCTGTCCTTAGCCTGCCTGATAGATGTAGCCTAAAGCAAAGCCACAAAGATCAAATCATTTCCTATAAGCTCGCTGTGCTGAGGAGGGCTCTGGTGGGTCTGTAGTTGATGTCCTGCCCCGTCAAAAGAGCAGCAGAGAGAGAAGGAAAGAATCCCAGAATAGTAACAGGCACAGAGGGGAGCTGACAGGCCCTAAGTCAGCCCTGCCATTAATCACAGGTACACGGGAGGGAGGAATCACCCCTAGGACACAAACTGCACAAATGGCCATGGTCCAGAACCTGAAAGATGGTCACACTTATTGGCCTCTCTAGACGGCACTGGATTTCAGTCCGACATACAGGTTTAAAAGCTGTGTATAAAGACAGCAAAAGGCTCAGAGAAACAGACTTTAAATGCTAGCTGACCAACACTTTAACACGTGTTTTACCTCAAAGGGCCTCTCATCAGTGTGTGTCCTCATGTGAACACTGAAGGTGGAGTTGTAGGCAAACTCTTTGAGGCAAATATCGCAGCGGAAGCGAGGTCGGTTTTTGGACTTGCTGAGCGTTCCTTGGAAATGCGCCAGCACATGCTCCTCCAGGGCTGAGTTGGAGGTAAATCTGCGGCGGCAGGGTCTCACTGGGCATTTTAGCGGTGTCTGGCCTGTGTGGGATAATCGATGGAGGTCGAGGCCCTCTTGTGTCATGCAACGGTGGCCACAAAGGTCACACTCGATCTGTGGGTGAAATAGAGACAAAATAGGAAGAAAAAAAAACACAATGAAGAAACACAACAGGGTAATGAGACAGAAATCAGAAATGAGAGGAGTGTCATCATGGTCAAACAGTGATGCAGCCACAATGTCCCTACTGGAGGCCTTTGTGAGACATTGTCACTCTATGACTAACCCTACATTCCCCTTCTATCCGGACTGTCAGCATTGCAGCATAAGCATATAAATCATACTCTGATTATTTTCAATTTAAAGAAGAAAATCCTGCAAAAATAATTGATTTTCCATCTTTCAACCTGTCCAGTGCAGCGTCCACGGCCCTGGCCACGCCCACGGCCTGCATTCTTCTCCTCATCTGTAGTAGGACAACGCTGCAGGTGGATTTCAAGCACGGACTGGTTGATGAACTGGGACGTACAGTGAGGACATGTCGCCGGATGCTTGTCTGTAACGGAAAAGAGTCAAGTTTTAAACAGGTGGCCATTCTCTCTCCTCAGACTAAAAGCTGCTGTGCCGTGTTAATGTCCAATGGCTCATTTAAGTTCGGTGAATGCTAGATGTGGCGCCAACCATGGTGTACTGGCAGATGGTAAATGGAGAAATAGCTGGTGAATGGCAACACACATTCATGCAGCCATTTTTGTTCCTGTGTCAAACTATTTGTCTGTGTGATGCGATTATTTAAGTGAAAATACAGACAGTTCAGCTGAACAACATATGTGGAGCAGAAACTAAGTGCTGAAACATCTGGCTTCCATCAATGAGACTGTCTGTACATTTTTATAATGGATTCATAATGGAAAAAATCTATACAACATCTGTTATCTAGCTGTTATGATTTGCTGCGTTTCCCTGTGGATGACCCTGTGATTGAGCCATACTAAATAGTTACTTAGTCACTGTCATTACAAAACTCAATGTAAGGCTGGGCGATATGACCTTAAAACAATATCACCATTAACTGAGCATGATACCTCGATTACGATTAATTAACGATTATCTTAGTATTGTTTTATGTTTAGGTCTCCAGCACAGTTAATTTAAGATTCAGTGCTTAGATTATATTTCACAGCATTTACAATCTCAAACAAAAACATCAAAGTAATCCAACTTTAAAAATCTGTGTTTCTGGCTCATTTTGAAGGCAGTGACATTTATCACGTACATTCTTGGAGCAGCATTCCAAGTCTGAGCAACCACAGTTCACAACTATTTTTTTCCCATCCTAGCGCATCACTTGACAGCAGCATTTCACTTTACGCCACCTCATCACACACAACGGTAACTCATGGTCGTTTTTTAAACAGGCACTGTGGCTGATTGAGCAAAGAAACTCAAGAGGACATTTTTGGAGGAAGCAAGAAAAAGAAAGAAAGGGACTGAGCAAGAGATTAAGATAAGAGTAACATCAGACTAATGATGGAGAGAGCTCAGAGAAGAGACAGGATGCAAGATGGATGCAGAATTAGTCGTAGGAGGTACCGCTGAGAAAATCTGCCAAAGTTAAGTAGTAGGGTTTTATTAACTCTATAAAGCCAAACGTATCAGATTTGATACATAGAGTTTCTGAGACATTTTACATTACTTTATGGTAAAATCTTTGGTCAAAACACTGCAGTATATAATATGATACTTGTTGTCTGCCCCTTAACGGATACCAGGAAGCATAAGACTGCACTACAATCATTTTGACATGTCACACAGTAATAAATGGTAGCTATGCCAAAAAAAATCTTATTTTGGTTAAAGGACCAAATGAAGATTTCAGATTTTAAAAATTTGACTTTTCTCCCCAGTTTTTCTTGGGTTGGTCTCTAAAGGGTTAAGCATTTCGAAAAAATGTAAGTGATTTTATACATTTCAAATTTCGACCATTGATTAGTGAGTTACTTATTCACCAGTTTAACCGAACAGTTGCTTTGGTGAAACAACAATAGAAAGCGGACAACAAGCTCTATTTTGAAGAAAATTTTGATAATGACAATTTATTACCAGACTGATTCATTTCTATACAACCGGTGCCCTAGTTATATTTTGGCTATGCAAACTAAACTCACTCTACAAAACCTGGCATAGAAATAGCTGACACTGATAGTTCATTTGCATCTCCAAAGGCCATCATGCCAATAACTCGCAGTCTGTTAACCATCTGTACGTCGTATTCCACTGGGGCAACACCCCCTGTTCCCTACTGGGACCCTTTAATTAAAGCTTTAATAAGGGCAGTGTCAGCCTATAGCAGTGGACTGATCAATAGATCAATCTCTTCTATCATCTTTCTTAGCAGACACACACACACACACACCTCTGACCTCTGCTGCACGCCGACTTTTCAAGCCTAACTAATGAGGTTACCGTGCCAACAACTGCCTGATTAAGATGAAGTGTCAACATGTTGACCCAGTTCATTTACCTCCACCTTCCCTCTCCATTCCGCATGGCACACAAATCAATTCAAAGTCAGTGACCTAATGCATCAGATGAAAAATGTACAAGCATCATGTATGCATATGTATAAATAAATATAGGCCACCCAGGCAAGTCGGTGTGGCAATTCATCACTGACTTTAATCAATAGTAATTCAGTGTACGTTGTACTGGTAAAAAGCAGCATCTCCAATTAGTTTCCCTTCAGCTGTCATTTCTTTTTCTTGTTTAGCTCATCACTATTTGTCACCTTTTCACATCTGCATGTAAACACTCAAAGACAAAGACAGACAAGATCCCATAGAGGAAGATACCCCAACAAAAAAACAAAACAACAAACTTCAGATCACTTACACCCTTTCTTCTAACCAAAAAGTATGAGCTAATTGATACACGTCAGGCTGAAGACTGAACTCTCACCTTGATGTGTAAGGGAGTGTAGATCCAGGTCTTTCCTGCGTTTGAAGGCCTCGCCACACTCAGGGCATGGAAACGGGTGGCTGGTGTGGAGCAATCTGTTCAAACATAGTAGGAGACATAATCATTAAGTGAGCCATTAATTATGCCAGATAAGTTAAATTTCAAACCTAGCAAAATGAACAAAACGCAAAAAAAAAAATGCAGAACAGAAAGTGTACACCTCAAAGGTACAGGCAAAAATGAAACGATTAGAGTCCATAAACTGCTTATTCACAGACTTGCAAAATCTGTAATAAAAGTAATGTTTTGATTTTTACTACCACTACACTCATAGAAGGATTAATAACAAGTATGTACTTAGCTGTACTCTATCTCAAATAAGTGTTATTAGCGGAGTGTATAGCGGCTGAAGATAAAAGAACAGCAGTAAACTGGGAGGAGTCAAGAGTTAGGACATGAAAGACTATATTTATCCATTGCATAACATTGTACTGTGTATAGCCTTAGGTGAGGAGAAAAGTGTTAGGTTGTATTCACCTATTCCTGCATCAAATCCACTTTCACAGCATGGAGAATAAGAAAAAAAATGCACCTACACCAGCAGTTTCTCATAAATCAGAACAAACATGGTTGATGTTTGAATTAAAAAAAAAAAGATCTATCAGTAAATATTGCATACATGCGAGTGCAGCTATTGAATAATTTTGTTTAACGTTACAATGCTGTAGCTAATGTCACTGTAAATTTACTCAACGAAACAAGTAACTTAAAGCAGGATACAAAAGTACAAGGACCCCTCAAGGTAAGAGGACATATGCTATCTGTCACTCATTAAAAGACAACAGAAATCAATATCAGAGACAGCTGAGCTGCAGCTGGAAGAGTAATATTGCTGTCACGGCCAACTCTGTTTCATGCCAGATGTTTTTTCATGAGTACAGATGACATGGAAGTAAGTAGGCTATCTACTATTTAGATATCTTAAGTGGTATTCTAATTACCTGATTTGTCATTTTGATCATCAATTAATCATTCAAATGAAAATCATTTGCAAGCTACAAATGTGAGAAGGCTACTTCCATTTTTGAAGACAAGACCCTTTATACTGGACATGGCAATCAACATCATTTAATTTATAAAAACAAATTTTTTTAGGGGGGCAGCTTTAAACAATCATTAAAACAAAAGGATCTTGGAAAAAAGATGCTATTGTGCAGGATTTTGTTTCACAATGTTGTTTTGACTTGCAAATCTATTTAGTCATTTATTTGCACCTGCACACTTTAGCCCCCTTAACCTGACAGAGGGCTCCAAAAACAGCCTGGGAACAACCTGGGAATTTGTCACTGAAAAGCATATGAAAAGGAGCAAGCACTTTAAATAATCATTTGTCAGATGATTGAATAAACCATCCGTTTATTGCCGTTTATCACAGACTTGCTTCAACTAATCAAATCAGCAGAGAATACAGCTGGTAAAATCTGATACCTGCTTAAGCAGAAGCAGGTATCTGATTTCTGGAGGATTGTGAAAAAAGATCTTTTATACTGAGAATATCCTTTTTATAATGTACCTGATAGTAGAATTATCTATGCTAAACTTATTAGAAGCCATCTTGTTGATTAAAACCAGGCTATAGCTGCTGTTAGAGGAGACCAAGTGGTCCAAAGCAACTCTATCTCTGCCACAAACAAATTCAAAGTTTGTAGGCAGGAAAGATCAATTCTCCTGTAATCTTTTGAAATCATTGCTACCTTGCAAGGTACTTTGACATATCCTAAAAAAGGTCAATCTTCAGCCAAACCTTTTTAGCTGATGCCAAGATAAGGGAAAAGAGAGCCTCTGGTCAACAAAATCTACAATGTCCTTATGAGAATTTCATATAAGAATCAGCGGAGGGATCACACACAACAAAGTGCTCTGTGGATTGTGGCTGGTTTTGGGAGTCAATATCAAGACAACACACTGTGCAACACATCCTTCATTTTTTCACACCCTTCACTCATTTCCAGTCCAGTCCTTCCACCTTTCAGGACAATTGTGTTTTCTGTCTATAACATAACATCTTTAAGAACTTTTTTAGCTTCAAATCTCTTCAGTTCCCATTTCTTAAGTTGCATGAATGGAAAATGCCATAATTTTGCATAGACAAGGTAATTCCCAAAGTGTGATTAGCTGAAAATTTGTAATATTTCATCACAAGACAGAAGTGAGAGGCCAAATTTAAGCTCATTAGCATCATACAAACTGTTTGTTCCTTTGATTTTTGTTATGTTCCTAGTTTTGATTGCACAGTTTAATGAGTTGCAGCATCTATTTCCTGTTTTCCAGGCAATGTATAAAGGGAAAAAGGGAAGCCTCAAGACATTTGTACTGTATTACATCAAATATTTTTCTGATTTTAGGTCTCCAGCACAGTTAATTTAAGATAACCTATTTAAGAGTCAGTGCTTAGATTTTATTTCACAGCATTTACAATCTCATGGGTATTGTCTTGCTACTATAAAAAGGTATGCAATTTGTAAATGCATCAGTTCATCCTTAAACATTATTTCAAGTATATACACAGGAGTTTAGATCTATTCCCCTTGCTCACTCAGGAAGGATAGGACCAGGCTCGTCCACCTTTCAAGTTATCATCACCATCTTAATTTGCTCGGTCTCTGTCTGCCAATCATATGTGGCTGAGTCTCAAGGGCACCCCGACATCTCTGTACATTTGCTGCACAGCTTAAAGGTCTTGCTCAGTGGGCTATGGCTCAGCTCCTACAGCTGCTGGCAAGAGGGAGGGAGGTTATCTAAATCCTGTCCTGGTTCTGTAATTCTAATACATTATGTGGTAATCGGAGCTGGAAAATGATTGAATACTGACAACCACCTGACAGGTTGTGGTAATTTCCATCAACATCTAGAAATACAAAATGCCACAAAAAAAAAAAAAAAGTAATATTACTTGTGATGGTTGAGCTGATCCTCAGTGTTGAACCGTGAAGGACAGTTAGGACAAGCGAAGAGATGCGCCGCTCCCTCACTGTCCAAAGCACACACCTGCATTGAGGGACACAATAGTCAAGATCAATAAAAAAAAAAAATGTTTAAGTTCATAGTACACCAGTTTTCTACTATAAACATAAGATACTTAAAGTGAGAAACTTTCAGACAAAAATCAATACCATTGTGTAAATAAATTCTGAATTTTATGTACTTTCATTAATGGACATTTTTATTTCTTAAATCTGAGATTTTGGAGCTTCAGCGTTTCATTAAAAAATTATGTAAATGAGAGAATGGCTGACACTTTACCGGTTTGCGTCCTCGTTTGCGCCGAGGATGCACTGATGAGTGAATGAGTTGGTGTCTCTTCAGCGTAGCTGCCTGGGAGAAGTTTTTGCCACAAACATCGCAGCAAAAGGGCTTGTTGCCAGTGTGGCTCATGCTGTGGCGCAGCAGGCTCTGGGAATTGGTGAACGACTTTGTGCACACCTTCAAAACAACAATCCGGATTAGTGCCACAGCCATGATCACGGCAGTTTAAAGTCTTTCAACAAGAGAAGAGTTACATTTCAGGGCTCGGAATACATTTTTGAGTAAAGAAATTACCAAAAATAATTTAGGTGCAAAACCAAAATTTGCAAAACCTTAAATCTAATCTTAATTCAATCATAAAAAGTGTTTTTTAAGATTAGTTTCCCCAGTCTGGTTTGGTTTTTAATTAGTTTTGGGCAACGATTAAAATCATTATTAATCACATTGTTAGCCCTGTGATAGAGTGGCGACTAGTCAACTGCAGTTGCTTGTCGTTTTTTGGAATTTTTTTATTAAAAAAAAAAGGTCACTAGATGGATCTGAATGTTCTCTAAATATCACGACAGAATCACTAAGTTAGCAACAATACGGGTCACTGGCTTTTTCCAGACTTGCACAGGTCCATGTGCCGTCAAAAATTAGATGCACTGCTCAAATTTTACGTGCACAAAGTGCAAAAATTAAAAGGTCTTTTGGGCAAATTACATATTTTGTCTTTTTTTTTTTTTTTTCAAACACAAACCAGCATAAAATTTTCAACAAAATTTGGAGTTTGAAACCCAAACCATGGCTACATTTGTTTAAAATTACATTTTTTAAATAATTATCACTGTATGAAGACCCGAGGGAACTTGTCAAATGTAATGAAGCTGAAAGTTCACTTTTTGGTAGCCATCACTTTAAAGAATTAAATCATTTGGTTAAAGTTAGCTGTGGGACATGAATGATTTTAAAGCAAATCATCATTCAAAATTCAAAAAAGGAAACTTATTCAATTTCTGACATGCACCTTGCATGTGAAGAGCTTTTCTCCGGTGTGACTGTAGACATGAGTACGAAGGAAAACACGTCGGGTGAAGGTTTTTCCACAGTAAGGGCAAACATGGGGCAGTGGTGTTCGGGCCCAGTCCTGTAACAGTTTGGCAGGTGGAGGGTGATTGGTGTTGTCCGAGTCTGCTGCAGTACTCCCCTCTAAATCTTCTTTAGTGCATGAACTTTTGTTTCCTGACATTAAAAAAAAGAAAAATCTATGAGACCAATGTCCCCAGACCCTCTTTTTTTATATATATATATATATATAGGTTTCCACTTACCTTTTAGTGCATTAGCACTCAGGATCCTAAAAGAAGGCTTGCTTCTCTTATGAAGGGGAGAACCAGATTCACCAGCAGAAGGGGACTGCAGCCGCTTAGTGCCCTGTGCACCATCCTCAAGTTTAGAGGCAGCGGTTTCATCATCAATTTCAGCCTCATCTTCCAACTCTGTGACTGGCGTGAAGCGGTGCAGACGCCAGTGGTAAAGGTACTGGGTTGTGTTCATGAAACTCTCTTCACAGTGGGAACAACTGTGCAGGGGTTCACTGAGGCCATGATTTTCTTTCCGATGTGTGACCAACCCTCCCTCTTCACTGAAGCTCAGTCCACACTGGGAGCAGAAGAACAAATCAGGCTGGGTGAACGTGGAAGTAAGACTGGTGGTGGAAGGTGTGGCATCACGCTCATCTGTCCCGTTGTTCTGATTATAAACTTCCTCCGGTGTCACTTCAGGAACCACTACAACCTTTTCCTCACCCTTCTGTCTGTGTTGCTTGCGATGATAAAGGAAGAGGGTGGTATTAAGAAAGCTTTCTCCACATACGGAGCAGCGGTGCAGAGCTTCCTCAAAGCCGTGTTGGGTCTTGCGATGGGCCACCAGCTCAGACACCAGGCCGAAACATGAGCCACAGTCCACACATAACAGCACTGGCTCAGGCTTAGGCTTTTTGTTTGCCCCTCTCCTCCTGGGAGATGAATCATCTTGATTAGAAGTTGAAGCGGCCACCTCAGCAACAGCAGCATCAGGGCTTTCAGATGAAGAGGTCTGTGCAATCTCCTGCGTTTCTGCATCTTCTACAGGTTTATCCTCTAGATCTGGATTTAGATGTATGCTACTTTCAATCTGAGAAAAAGAAGGCTCATCTGGATTTAAAGGTGCAGCTGTGCTCTCAGCTGAGGAGATCTCTGGCTCAACCTGTGAATCTGGGTTTGACCTGCTTTCAGAGGCCTGTTGGCATGTCCCTTCTTTACGGTGTTGCTGCCATAGGTCAAGGCTCTTGAAAAGTTCATCACAATCTCCACACTGGTAGAGGATTCTGGGCTGATCTGACATTTGCTTTTCAGTTTCTTCAATCTGCATGAGTTCGCTCCCAACCAGCTGCTCAGAGGATTGTACTGCAAAGATTTCTGATTGTTGGACTTCAATATGAGGGACTTCAATCTGTGGGACTGAAACCGTTCTGGATATATCTATTACATGTTGCTGCAAGGAAAAGAGAGAGAAAAAGTTCAATCATTCATCTGCATTTTTCTCTTTTCATGAAAATAAATATAATTATTGCTTGTAAATTCAAACAAAAAGCAGTTTCAAGTCAGTTCAACCTTTGGTGGGTTTTTTTGTTGTTATTTTTTTTTTATTTCATTTTTTCCTGGCAGATGAGGGACGGGAGTTCAGCGTTGGGAAACTCAGGTCAATTAGAGCAGCATAAGTTAAGAGCCAAGGTTCCTCTGAGAGCTCCAGCCAGCCAAGATAAGGCTTCAGCCTGGCTGATAACTATCAAAAGGCCCATCAGGGTTAAATGGGTCACTCCACAGGGTTTTAAATTTGCTCCCTCTGTCCATTTGGATGATAAAAAGAAAACATCAAGGTTAAGGTTAAAGGAATCTGGAGCAAGCTGCATCGCAGCAGCTCATCATGACTCACATGCTGTAGGTGTGTGGCCTGGCTGTTTCAGAAGCCTTTCGATTGCAATTACATCTTGAATAATATTATATGTTTACATAAATACAAACTGCATAAAAACAAACTAAGCTGTACCAATTATTACTGTTTATATTCAATACCTCACATGCAATTGTGTTTGCCCTAAAACTGTGCACGTCAAAAATAGCACCAACAAATGTTCATTAGTTGATGAATCAAAATGGTTTGTGTTTGGTTGCTTTGTGCAGCTCATTTCCACAGAGCTGTTGTTATTGATGTAAAGTGAACACTACTGCTTTCAGAGTCCTTTTTAATTACTGCGAAACAAATAATTAAATGGCAAGTCGTGTGAGAAAAAAGTGCAAATGTTAACTGCAAACTGCCTGCCGAGCCATCTGACAGCACCAATATGCCATCCTACAAACCTCATTTGTTTTTTTATGTGCATGCATATCATCACCAAGAAAAAAAAAAGTAAATAAGTAAATATTACAAGGTGAAATTGTGATGTTTTTTTCTATATTACTATATTGATAACTAAAGATTGAATATATATTGTGGCTTTTACTCACATTTTGCTGGTAAAATCAATTTAACTTCATTTTCAAGGAACCAAACATCTCTGAAATACATTAGGTTTCCTCCACGTTACATTGGCCCAAGATTTTTAAGATCTAGTGGTTTGTTTTTGCATTTTCTTTTCGTAAAAAATAAATCATAAGTTATGCCTATTATAAAAGAGAACTCAGAAGTTGAAACAAACAAAACAAAAAACAAAAACTCGTGTTTTCTTCCATTATTTTACAGCTGGGGAGAAATACTTCTTGATAAATCACAAAATTCTTGGTTTGTTCTAAGTCTCACTTATTTTTACAAAAACTAAACTGCAATGCAGTACATTATTTTTCAATAAGTGTAGAAAGGCTTACATGGTGAAACCAGACACCCATAACGGTCTTTTATCACTCAATAAGGCTTTTCACACTGTGTATGAAAGACCCAGAAGCTATGTTACTGTACAACTCTTAAGTTTTAGCAGAGATTTGTCACTTTCTCTTTATATAAATGTCCCCATGTCCTGCACAGAACATTTTTAAATGACTTGACAGAGTGACCTCATCCTCCTTTAAACATTTTAGAAAAAATCTATCTTTGATCTTCATTTTTAGTCTTATACAAATTAAAATTTTTGAGTTAATTTTACAGGACTCTTGTTCTCATTATAAAAGTTAGTCTGTCATTATGAAAGTGATACATCAGAAAAGCTAGAGGCACAAGTGCATTAAAAAACATTTCCTTTGATGGAATTAAATAAACCAGATTTTTACTTTCGTTTCATACTGAAATCAATACTGAATAACTTAATAGGTTTATAGTTTTAGTCTATGTACAACTAAATATGGACCTAAAGGTGGAATGTTACGACTGAGTGTTCTATTATTCTAAAGTTTTACTAGAATAAATACTGGAAACAAAAAACCCATTTAGCTAAGATTAATAAAATGTATGAGTGGGTGTAAAAAGATCCAAGCCTGATACTACAAGCTCAAACTATCCATTGAGCAAAACAGCCCACTAAACACTTTGACTTGCTGATTTAATGCAAAATAAACACACCATGAAATTATTTACTGGCACATCAGACGATGTCAAAGTTCAGTTTATTTGTTACAGAAAAGGTTATGAAGCTCTTTTACTGCTTACTTTTTACTACTTGATACAAAAATAACAGAAGCAAACATGTCACTGACCGAGCAATGAGCAATGCCCTTTTCTTAAAACAGTCATCATTGCCCGGAAACAGAGAACTGTTAGTCTTACAATGTAGGCTGAACAGCTGCACTCCTCTAAGGAAGATTTATTAACTGTCAACAATGCAGGGGACAAATTACAACTAAAGTATTCAATGGCTGCTTGTCCATTAACTGTAACTGAATGGTTTTCAACCTGACTGGCTATGACCAGTGACCAACCAATCATCTATTTAATTCAAAATAGAAATGAGCCACAGGATGGTTCACATTATTCTCACACAAACACAGTAAGATCAAAGCCACACACTCAGGAAGTCAATTATTTAAAATCACAACACTGTGTTCGTTGGTGTGTAATGGCGGCAACAAACATCAACACGGTCAACAATCTAGCTTACTATTTGCTACTTGCACTCTACAATCTCTGTCACTCTTACAATAGAAAGAATGGGAGATTAAATGAATTAATGCATTTCACTGATGGTTTTTTGTGTCAAAAAAAAGACAAGAAAGAAGTACTCTTTGGACAAATAATGAGTGATGCCATTTAAGAGCTGATAAAACATATTTGTAGCTGATAAATTTTCTCAGCTAATCTGCCACAGGCAAATGAGCCAAAAAGTTAATTACAGACCACAAGCCCAAATGTAATTTGTGTACGTGACAGAGCATACACAGTATAAGAAACCAGCTACCAAAGGAAATGTTTGTATAAGTAGTAAATCATAGTTCTCAGAAAGTTTCGAGAAAATTTGAGCAGCAGATCAGACAGCAAAACAAAACTGTTGTCTGACCAGCTGATTAAACAAATCAACATTATGCAAGAGAATTGCGATCTGTGAATCTCTCATCACAGGGTCAAATCAAATATACGAGAGGCAAAGAAAGCTAGAAGAGGAGGGAAACTGTTCAGTCACATCAGAATGTCTGAAAAACTAAGTCACCATGAAAGTTGAATTCTGCCTTGTTTAGAGACCAACTTTGAGAAGACATCTGTACAACACTCCTTTAGAGCTCTGCACTGATTGGAGCAATTAACAGCTACTGTTTTACATCGATGTGACATTATGTACACAGAAGTTGTGATAGCTAATGCAGGGGTTGATTGCAAAAATTCTACTTATGGCAAAGCATGAGCCAATAAGCCATAAGGAATGTAGGTTTCATAGTGTTTCTCCAGCTGATTAAACTATGAGAAGGCCAATGAGCGGTCCGTCAGGGGAAAGAGTGGCACTGACTGAAGCATTTCTCATGCCCTTCTTCCCACTGGCAACTCAGGCTGCAATCTGTCTGTCAGGAGTGTCACAGTGCTTTATAGACGTGTGTTGAAGGCTGTAAAGGATGGACGTCCAGGCACAAGCTCAGACGGCCATGCCCTACTGCTAAACGAGGGCAAATGACTGCTTTCTAACCCCGAGGGTTTTTCTGAAGCTGTCATGAGTGAGAAAAAATAATAAAGTTCCTGCTACACCATAAGACACAGGCTCGATATGTCAAAGTTATACAACTTTGAAACTCTGCAGTAAAGAGGGTGTTTTCATGGTACTGAATGCACTCCACAAGTGGATTTTCAAAAATGCTGAATAAATGAATTGTGTAAAAATCTGCAAGACACTCGAATGCAAATTCAGTCAAACAGTGGATTTCTATACCTTCTATACAGGATGCAGGTATAAAACTATTTTAAAAAAAATAAAAAAATAATCGCATTCAAAATGCAATCTCCCCCGCAGAAGCAAAAGAATATGATCAGCCCAAAATGACAAAACAACAGATTGTTCATTATAACTGAGGCATGAGGAACATGCTTGTGATTCATCTGACCTCAGCAGATACATGTAATGTGGCCGAGCAGACCTCAATCTGGCCTGGACTCTCGTCATGTCCTTCACTTCTGCTGCTCATTTTTTTTGCCTTCTGTTTCTGTAACTCCTCCAATTAAAACCCCAAAACAGGAAGCAGTACTTTCTCATGTTTCATTACACAATGTTACTACTGAATTATATCTTGCAGTTTCTCCATAAAGATGCCTTATAGCAACATCAACCAATGACTGATATGTGTAAGCATTTCAAAGCTTATTCAAAGATTAGGCCTGAAACGATAACAATTGCTATGCCATTAATTGTCTCAGAAATTATTGCGATAAACGATGATATTGCGCTAAGAGATAATGCCGTCATTTTGAGACCATTTTTAATTGATATAATGATAATGCCATAACAATGCAGGTACAACCTTTCAAAGATCAATAAACTTTCATTTTTTAAAAACATTTTCACTGATACTGGAAGAAATTTTAAATAACTAAAACAAAAACAATAAATAGAAGTGACTAAGTCGCATTTATAATTCATGAAAACCAAAAACCATAAATATGATGGATAATGAAGTCTCTGGACACAAATAGCCCTTAAGAAATATCAAACATGGGGCTCAGACAGGGAAAACCAACATAACCGCCAGTTATTACCTCTGTAAGCAACAAAGTGGCAACAATAATACACCATGCTACACTCTGTGGTACCATATGAGACCATGGGGCTGTCATGTATGACACAAGAGATCACTTTTCAAAGAGAGGGAGAACGAAATAGTTATTTCAGCCGGCAAACTTATTGCGCTTATTTTTTCTTACCTTGCGATTATTGACTTATTGCAACAGGCCTATTCAAAATATCACAAATTTGTTGCAGAACATTATAAAACATTTTTTAAAAAAGATTCACTTTCAGCACAGCAATGCATGTTCCACCTGTTCACCTCATTAGTGACTCTGATAAACAATGTGCTATTGTCATTATTTTAGGCAGAAAGGAGTACAATATAAACAGATATTTAAATTACCTGCTGGCTTTAATACACAGCCATTGTCAGCTTATTATGGTGGACACCAGGCTCCTAAATATGTGCAATGACTCACTCACAGATTTTTGACTAGAATATGTTTTCCAATATATTGTATGCAAAGGTACATGCTGAAGTACAAATCAAAATTAAAAACCTGTCTGTCAATTATACTGAAAGATTTATTGTAAAAAAAAATCTAATAAAATGTAACAACAATACTGATAACATCCAGGGTATCAAATGTCAATACATAACCGCTTTCTTCAACTGCAACATTAAATGCACTCATTGGGAAAAGGTTTTGTTGTCAAAAGTAAAAATTATCTTGACTAGTAACTGTTAGGTTACTCTACTTGTTGTGTGACAAGTAGAGTAACATCTGACAGTTCTCCCCGGAGCTTTAATTGTTAATGTTTAAATGCTGCCCTCTTTGCCAGGCTTTTCTTCAAAACATATTTTAGTCTCAGCAACAAATAAACATAATCGTGTCAGGGAAAAATTATACAGGATTCAATCATTGTTGGCATATGTTGCAGTGATTTTTTCTTTCACAGTAATCACGACAACTATCTCTTTCAATGATGTTTAAGGTACATATAATCCAACTATTAATACACAGCGACAACTTGACTTGAGCCACTAAATAATTAAAAGCAACTCAATGTTAAGTGTTTAAGTGATCCAAGTACCAAGGTCACTGTCACTATAATGAGTAGCAGAACACTGTCACTTTATGGCTAAAGATGCATTTGTCACCTAAATATCATTCTCCAGAAATTATTAAAAGGCTTTTATGCAATCATGAAGTTGATCATTTTATGGCACAGTGCCACAACAGTGAGGATTTTTCTTCTCCTCTATGTTCCAGAGCAAAAATGCACATCAAAAGTCACATAACAAAAAAGGGGAAAATGTTGCATGTGCCAGTGTTTACCTGTGTCTGCAGCACTGGAACAGTCACAGGGGTGGTTCCAGATGTGCCTGATTGTTCCTCTTCAGCAGTGCATGTCAACTGGTGCTTGAGGACTTCTTCCAGGGTATTAAACTCCTGGTAGCAGGGGAAGCACATGTACACGGACGAAGTCTCCATGGCTGCCAGGGGATTAGATGTTAGAAATATTTCATAAGAAACGCAGCAATGCAAAACTGATTTAGATAAAGGTGCAACAGTTCACAAAATTAATACATGCTTTGAATATGTGAGTAAGATCACGACGTGCGCCTTATACAAATGTCACTAATGCAATACATTTAAAGTTAAGTTGTGAACATTGCCCTCTCCTGATGAAAAGAAGTGTCTGCATACATTATGGAAGCAGCTAGGACACAAGCACCAGGATTCTCTGAGGCGGCCAAGATGACTCATCATGTGCTGAGCCAGATTTAATTGTTATTTTCACCATGGAGGTTGCTGCTCGGGTGGAGACCTCAGTCTATCTCTTTCTCTGCAATTTCAAAACCTGAGCTGAGCTGATGTTTAACTCCAGCATCAATTAGGTATGTATTGTAATTGGACACACTAGAGGTGCAGGTCTGACAGATACTGCTGCTGAGTGCAACTAAAGTTAAAATAATGTGCAATCCTTCCCACTCACTGGATATCAGTAAGGAATACTCCTCAAAGCAAGAAAAAGACATCTAATATTCTCTCACTACCTGCAACTATCCCAGTTTAGCTTATCTAGAGCTGGCCCAAAATTTGTTCCAAATGCACCTTAAAATCTTTGGTAGTGGGTCAAAAATGTATCACTTCAGTTTTAGTAGAAGTCACCTGTCGAAAGTTTTTGCATTACAGAATATTAGCGAAGTTTTCCAAAACTTTGATAAAAAGTGCAATTGTTGGAAACACCTTGCAGCTGCAGTTTGGTGATTTGGCAAGTACTTGCAGAGAGACAGAGTTGTGAGGTCAGCTTATGAAGATTAGAGCCACTACATCCAGCCAGGATGAGACCATCTTCATTTTTATGTTTTATTAGAGGTGCCAAATGTTTCACTTTTTCCTGCAAATTGGGAATAAAAACAAATCACTTGGGTCTTTTTATTTGCCATAAAACTAAAATGTGCCCCCAGCAATACAGTTTACTTAGCTTTGCAACTGAATCCATGACCTAAATGCCAGTTGATGCTTACCATAATGCAGTTGGTTGAATGTTATAAGTGCCTTGAGGTAAACAGTTTGTACCATTAAACCACACATGAAACAACGGGGGAGGATAATATTGCATTTGAAAAAAATAGTGAGGGAGATATGTCTGTGTGCAAATGCATAATGATTACAGACAAATGACGCTATTAATAAAAATGAAAGTATTAATTTCAATCAGACTTTGGTGTAATTACTGACTTGCCTCAGTTATTGCACATGTGCTCATGGATGTGTTTTCATTTCCCTGTTTAAAACGATCCTACATGTGAGACTATATCTTACGTGTTGACTATAATAGCTGGAAACACTTGTTGAAGGACTCAATTCAGATTTTTTTTTAGTATGTTTGTGTGTGTTAAATGATCCTTGATAATTGCACCATATAGGAGATAAAAACAAACAAAAAAAAACCTATACAACTATAATGCTTTAACACCACAGTGATGACTCAATGCCCACCTTCAAACTATTATTTGTAAATGATTACTACACTTTGATCCGGAAACAAAGAAACTTGATCTTTATCTTTTTCAACAGCAGACACAAACAACATTTACACCCTAAAAAAGATAACAGCCAGGAGGATTTTCTCGTTGGTCTAAACGCAATGTTATTTAGCGGAGGATGATCCCAGGCTAGCTAACAGTGTTTCCTGCAAGGGGGGGGGATGTTATCAGCTGTTGCGTCACATGTGCAAAATGTTTTAATACATACTTATCAGTTCCATCACGTGCTAGTTAAGTCAAAACACAAGGCTTATGTGAATATATTTGCTTGTTATGTCCGACAGCCAACAAGCACGACAGCTCAAATGTAAGCTAGTCGAAGCTAGCGGTTAGCCGCTAGCAAGACAGCGGCTATATCTCAGTGCATAGTGTTGCTAACATGAAATCATGGCCATCTTTTTAAAATGGCTAACGTATCCTCGGCGTGGCAGCCAGTTTCTTTGCTAGCTCGGGTGCTAGTAAGGCAAAATATAGTTCACTCCCTATTTGCAGGAGTCGAAGCAACATTAGCTAGTGACTACACCCGTTTAACCACTTGGACCAGTGGTGCTTACTTTCTGATACCAAGGAGAAGAAGAAGAAAAGACTCAAGAAGGAGGGCGGGATGCGCTTCTTCGGTGGTATAATGGCGGCGACAGACTAAAAGTTAACATTAGCTGTCTCCCCCCGTTGAAATCCTCCATACGTAAATGTCCGTGAATAATATTTTACCAAAATCGAGGGACCTGTGTAGAATTAGTTAAATTAATTCAACAAAACTCACCGTAATCATACGTTACTGGTCGAGGGGGAAATAGGACAACTTCGGTTTTTTCTGCATGTTAGAAGGCTCGAGCTGATTGGCTGAATCTGTCACTTCGTACACCAATAGTGTTAGACTACACAAAAAAACTGGGAATTTGTAGTCCAAAAGCGCGCCAGCAACAACACCAAGGAAAGTGGACTGCAGTGTGGAGATACTTGTACACTACTCTTGCCAGCTCATAGGTCAAGTCAGGGGTAAACTGAACTTAATCTGAATTTACTGCCAATTAAGTTTGCACAGACATGGAATTTGTCTTGGGGTGGTTGTGCAAAAACAAGAAAATCTGAACAAAAACAACACAAAATCAGACAGAGCATAAACAGTATTTACAGGGCAAAAATGTTAAAGGTACAAAAAAGTATTTTAAAAAATAACTACACATCCATATAAAAGAAAAGGTCTGTACACAGCATATACCCTATCAGTCAAAAGTTGGGACATACTTTTTAGTAGTATAGATAGATAGATAGATAGATAGATAGATAGATAGATAGATAGATAGATAGATAGATAGATAGATAGATAGA
>JBBBVU010000006.1:10757779-10818549 GCA_037177055.1 Atherinosoma microstoma
TAACTATATAACTATATATATATATAGTACTTTATATATGTATGAATAAAAAACTTGATGGCATTCAAACTGAACTCGAATTAAAAGTCAAGGTAACAAAGAGTTTTCAGACAGGATTTGAAGGACTCTATGTAAAAGAACTTTATTAACAGAGTTTCTTCAAAGAGATTCAAAGGTGTAACATACCATATGTATGCGGATGACCTGCAGTTGTGTTTTTTCTTTTAACCTTGATAGGACAGAACCGATAAATTCTCTGCATGACTGCTTGACCGCAACCAAGGATTGGATGAAAAGTAGTTATTAACAAATGAATGCAGCAAAAACAAATGTTTTAATTGCTGTCCCTGAAAGCTTCGCTTCTAAAGCTGTCATCTGTTTAGAGGCCCTTTCTGCTAATGTGCGCACTAGCTATAGAAACCTTGGAGTTATCTTTGATCAGGCTATGCTTTTTGATGATCACATAAAAACTATGACCCCATCTTGCTTATTCCTCCTTAAAAATGATCATTCATGTCTTCATATCCTCACGCCTTGGTTATTGTAATTCCCCCTCACTTGCCTCAGTAAGGCCTCATTAGACCACATTCAGTTAATCCAGAACCCTGCTGCCAGACTTCTGTCCAGATCTCATAAATTTTATCTCATTACTCCTGTCTTAGCATCCCTGCGTTGGCTCCCCATAAACTTCAAGATCCATTACAAAATCCTCACCCTTACATAACAGGGCCGTCAACGGTCAGGCTCGTCCATATAAAGCTGATCTCTCTTTCTACCACCCTGAGGTCACTGTGATCTGCTAAATCCCTACTACTTTGTGTTCCACATAGCAGGTTAAAAACCAAAGGTGATAATAGAGCCTTTCACTCCATTGCCCCAAAATTGTGGAACTAACTTCCTCTTGAGTTAAAAGCAGCCTCTTCTGCTGACATTTTTAAAAACCAGTTAAAAAAAAACACATCTATTTAGGCAGGCATTTGAAGTAGCCTGATGCTGCATTTTAATAAAAAATGTTGCTGCTTTTATTTGTCATTATCTTGAATATTGCTTGATGTCTGATGTATTTCTGTATTTTTATCTTTTTATCCTGTGAAGCACTTTGTGAGTTTTTTCTGTGAGAAGTGCTATGTAGAAAAAAAATTACTTACATGATATTACACCAAGAAAAGAAAGCACATTAGAGACACATAACTACAAATATGCAAAGGGTTATCTCTTAGATAAAAGGACTACGATGAAATGTTGGATTACAAAAAAGATTAGAAAACAATTAACAAAAAAATATACAAAGGGACACAAAATTAGATGAAGAATTATTACAATGTATTAGTTAGTAATAGGATTACACAAATATATTGTCCTGCCATTGGACAATAATAAGTTTGTTGATTACTGCTGACCTAGCAACAAATATGACAACATCATCAAGTGGCAATGGTCACATTATCTGCTGTTTTCTGCCTGTGTCTCATTGACTTTGCTGTGAAGCAACAACTTAAATCTAAATAGGTTGGGCCAAAATCACAAAGTCAGAAATTCTTTTGAAAGGATGCAAAGTAATAGAGTGAATGCCTTGTTGTGGTTATGAACTGGAAAGAAAATATTTAGATGGAACGACTTTATAAAATCATTAGTAGTAGATTATTAATTATAAATAAATCTAACATCTTCTACAAGTATCTTCATGAATATATTGGAATTTTATTTTCTTACTTCATTGCATAACACGAGTACATGAAATATTTTCTGAATCCACTTTAAAACTAACCATGATTCAAATTTATTCCACACATGAAGAACTGAAATCTTCAGCATCACAGAACTGTGGACAATTTTTCAAGATGCTTCATTCGCTTATCTGCCAGGTTCTTAGAAAAAAGCAATCTGTTGTTGTTCTGAGAAGAACTGGCACTTATCTAATGCACTACAAGTGCTGTCATATTTTACACAATGCTGCGTGTGGATAATAAGCAACAATATGTATTGAGTGCAATAACTGGAGCATCTTTATTGTGAGGTGTTCAGCCTGTATAAAACAGACAGTACTTGCACACTACTTGTAACAGCTTGCATCAGTAACACTTTGTTCAATAAAGTTCAATAACTGTTTCTCTTGTGTGAAACCACACTTAAATACCTTTTGAGGCTTTATAAATCCACACTGTTTGCCTAGACACTTATCAGATTATCCCTCCTCAGAGTGAGGACAGCCAGCTCCATGGTGTATTCACTTCTGCTGTATCAAGTATTATATACCAAGGTCAGTGCAAGTATAGACTAGTCCACTTCACTAATTTCCCAGAATTACACATTGCCCCTGTATGCCCCTCTGGCTGATTGAGAAGATGAGCAGCTCCTTCAGACTGCTTAACCTGACTCCAAATGGTATTAAAGAGCCTGCCGGGCGCCCGGCCAGAAGAGCCTCTCCGAGTCCACAGAAGCGGTCCAATCTGCGCAACGCACTGCAGAATAATATTATTCAACCTTGACATGTCATATCACCATGATGACAGCTTAGCAGACATGCTTTTCATTGAAGGTTACGGTTCAGAGAAGGCAGGTCCCGGGAGAAGGGGGATGTGTTGTCACACGGCTTCGATCGTTCCTCTCTCCACTTGTGTCATTCTCTCAGCATCCCCCTTCCCTGTGCTCAAGTAGAATTATGTTAATAATCATCTAAGGTTTATATAGAAGCTGTTCTTGAGTTTTTGACAACAGATTTTTCTTTTATAAGATCACGGACAGGCCGAGTTGGCCCAGATGTAATTAAACTAGTCACATTTTGAGTTTTGCAGCATTTGACGATCAATCATTCAAAGACATGAACCTTGAATTTAACCAGGAGGTGTAAAACCCCGCATTTCTGTGAAATATCAAATCAAGTCAAATTAATGAATAAAGCAAGTTGGAAACCACAGCTGATCAAAGTGCTGCACACAATATTAACACACTGTAAGAGCAGAAGAGTTAAAATAAGCACAGCCAGATGAAAAGTACATAAAAGCAAAAAGAGAACAAGTCAAAGCTCATAAACTATAGTGAATCTAGCAGAATCAGCAATATTTATCTGGCTGCCAGTTTAGTTCCAGCTAAAACATCTCTGTGAATTTGGGACTGATTCCATATAAATGTTGTACAGAAATGTGCTCCAACACTCAGACCACAACGTATATCATGTCTAATTTCTATATTATCAAATGTAATAGTAATGTGTTGAGAGAGTTTATGACAGATTAAATAACATCAGTGTGCTGTTGAGTTACACTCTCTGGCCACTTTCTTAGGTACACTTGTTTAATTGCTTATCAACACAAACAGATAATAAGCAACTAAATGCATTTAGACCAGGGATCCCAAACTCCGGTCCTCAAGGGCAGCTGTCCTGCAGAATTTAGTTTCAGTTACAACATTGGGATGGCAGGGTCAGAAGATAACATGAAAGCATGGATCCATCCTGCAACAGTTCATCAACAGCTAATGATTTGACATCTCGGGCTCTTGGAAACATTCTGGTCCACACTTTTTCTTCTTCTTGATATTTTTTGACAGATTTCTGCCACCAAGCAAGTGGGCTGAAGTGTGGCATAATTGTGTGAACGCAGCAGAGATCATGGTTTACCAAACCAAACTGGATCAAACCATATTGTAGAGGGTTGCTGGTTCAAGCTGGGGAGGGGTTTGAAAAGTGGCCTTTCTGTGTGGAGTTTGCATGTTCTCCCCCATGTATGCGCTGGTTCCAAGTACTCCGGCTTCCTCCCACAGTACAAAGAAATTCTCCATAGGAGTGAGTGTGAGCGTGAATGGTTGTTTGTCTCACTGTGTTGGTCCTGTGATAGACTGCCGGCCTGTCCAGGGTGTACCCTGCCTCTCGCCTGTTGGGATAGGCTCCAGCCCCCCCCCCCCTCGAAAAAGTTTGAGAACCACTGCCTTAATACCAGTTGGACATCATTTAAATACCATAGCCTACCTTGTTGCCATGTCCATCCCTTACTGACCACAGTGTACCCATGCATCTTCTGATGGCTACTTCCAGCAAAATAATGCCCCATGTCACAAAGTTGAAATAATCTCCGACTGGTTTCTTGAACATGATAATTCCTTCACTGTACTCCAATGGCTTCCACAGTCATCAGATTCCAATCCAAAACAGCTCCTTTGGGATGTGGTGGAATGGGAGATTCTCATTTTGTGCAGACAACTAATCTGCAGCAACAGAAAAGAAATGTAGATAGTATAGAATAATCAATACAAATAGATATTTCCTCTATTTACAGTGACTTTTATCTCACAGTAGACAGGTTAAATCAAAGTTTTGTCATGTTTTTTTCCCCATCTGCTTCATCTCTGCATTTCAGGCTTGCAACATGTTCTAAAATATAAAGTGGAACAAAAGCTTTTAGCACCTTGTTATACTGCCATTCCTTCTAACAAAACCTAAAAGACATTTTGTTGAGCGATGAAAAGTTTCAGGTGATATTTTTCCCACACTTCCTGCAGGCTTTCATGTGTGCAACAATTCATTCAATTCAATCAATTTTCATTTGAAAACACATTTTCTGTTGGAGACAAGTCCAGACTCAGGAAGGCCAGCCCATATACACTCTTCTCTCTGCAGCCGTACTGTAATCTTTGCAGTGTTGTCTTGTCGAAAAATGCACAAACATCCTCCAAGATGTAGTGTCGAAGGTTGCATACTTACAAGAAAATAAATAAAAAATAAGATGAAGAGACAGAAATAGAATAGTAAATAGCTGTTGGCAGCAAATTAAAACTTGAAGTAATTGTAGAAATTACTGGGGTTTTATTGTTCTGGTTATAGTCATTTTCATATTTTGAGCTCTAAAATACAGAAATTGCAAATACTTGTGCAAAGTTGACGAAGATGTGTAAACACATACAAAGAATTAAAGAGAATAAAACAAAAATACAAACAAAAAAAAGACTAAGAATATTAATGGAGGTGTAATGAATACAACAGTATTAATCTAAGTCCTGAAAGCTGTTAGAAATAGATTGATTTGGAAAACTTGACTTGCAGGTTTGATTGCCGTTGCAATAATGAAAACATTTAAACCTGCAGCGGTTTTGATATTCAGGACTGGACTGGGGGCCGGGCCAGGACATACAAGGACATAGTATTAATTTATCTGAGCTGAACCTGAGGGCCAGGCTTAAAGGTAACCAAGAAATTCTTAGTCAAGCTCTGGGCAGCAAAGGTTCCACCAGAGCCTATAAATATTTTCTGCTGAACACGAAGCGGGACGAAAGAAGAAAGTTCAGGGACACCCAGAGACTTCATTAAATCCTGCTCTTCTTTTACAGCAGGTTCCTGCCTGAATAAGAAATCTGAGTTGCTCTGTGATTGAAGTGTGGGAGAGACTTGAAGAAATTCAGCCGTGCTTGAGATGCGTGCTGTCATTGCCCCCAATAATCTCTGGATTCCCTGCGATGCTTGGTCATCTTAATATGAGATATGTGAGCGTGTCTTGATAAAGGAACCATCAGCTGAAATAGAAAGTTGCTGAAAAAGAAACAGCAAGACAAAGTAGCATGAACACGTTAATCATCCATGAACCA
Organism: Atherinosoma microstoma; assembly: GCA_037177055.1. Classification (NCBI taxonomy): domain Eukaryota; kingdom Metazoa; phylum Chordata; class Actinopteri; order Atheriniformes; family Atherinidae; genus Atherinosoma; species Atherinosoma microstoma. The sequence goes on from JBBBVU010000006.1 coordinate 10,763,357, forward strand.
TCCCCCCAAAAAATCCACTCACGTCACATATAATCCAACTGTGGAAGCACAATATTTCATCAGTCAAGGTCAAAAAAATTTTAAACGATGTTTGCAGCAGCATGGTTCCCATAACAACCGCTCAGATTTCATCATTACCCAGCTGATCGGTGAGCCACATCAGTCTTCTGCTGAGCACGAGAGCCGTTGTTCATGATCATTTCGTTAAAAGGATTCACTCAAAGTCAAAGGAAATCATGTGACTCATACCTGATGCATTTTCATAATGTTTAGCAAACGTCTGCATTCCACAAAAAGATTCCCAACAAACCATCATGTTCACTCCATTTATACTTCTGAAGACATTCTAAGCCCAAACTTTGTAGCCATTTTTACCGGCTGTATTAGGATCATCAACTCAAGTCCAGACTGAAATATCTCGACAGCTACTGGAGGAATTCCCTTACAATCTTATAAAGATACTATTCAGCAATAAGTCCAAACAATTGTGCACCAATTGGCACATAGAAGGTTTCACTCCTTATTATTTGCTGAAATTTTTTTGGAAAAGATCAATCAAAGTGGCCCAAACAACATATCCTGATGACTTTGGTGATTCATGGACTTTTCCTTTGAAAGCAACCCAGGGTTTATAATTTGTAGCTTTGGGTAAAAGGTGTCAGTTTGATTAACGGCTTCTTCAGGAACAAATGGCTCCATGATTAAACTTGTCAAAAATCACCTGCCAAACTACTGACTGGTCTGTTTATTGTCTGAGAAAGAATGAAGAAAGAAGATTTTTTCCTTTTTAATGACGAAATCCGATTCACAACTTGTGGACATTGATTTGAGGGGATCATGCACTCTGATGTGTCCAATGCTCAAGGGATAGAGCAGGTTGTCCCATTTGTGAACATTTGTGAGCGTTTTTAATGGTCGATCTGTCACCACAGATAAGTGATGGGTGTGTTTTTGGACCTTAGTTAAGGAGTTACATGGACTTACATGAAGGCAGGTCATTTTTCCATTCATTTACAAATATATGGGAGAAAATATCTAGATTACCAGCTGCTATGTGGTCAAAGTTAGATTAATTCTACTGTAAAGATTAATTGTAAACATAAAATTGTAGCTTTAACACTTAAATATAAAAAGATTTGAACCTTTCCGAATTACACTGCTTGAATTACTTTCATGTCAAACATGATGAATTACATCTCAGCAGCTTTATCTTAGTTTCCATCTGTGCGAAAAAGTCCACGCAGCCTTTCCATAAGCTCTTTTCATATTCATTAGCAAAATTTCATCCAAAGGCAACTGTCTTTTTTTTATTATTTCTTGGATGGCATCTGATAGTTAAAGGTTGACATTATGGAATGCAACTTTCTACGTGTTGGCTGAGCCATCATAACATCTCTTACCTGATCTAATAACCTCAAATCTAAAGCATCTGTCTGTTATTTTTCCCCGAGACAGATTGTGTATGTATTGGCAAAAGGAAGACATCCTCTGTGGCACTGATTACTGCTGATTTCCAGTTGATTGCAACCTTCCTGGATCTTTATTTCCACCTTAACGCTTTTTAAAAAATCTTTTTCTAAGGTCATCTGGGGATTTATGGTGAGTCATGATCATTTGGAAGTAGGTTCATCCTTGTGTCTCAAGACAGAGCTCTAGTGCTCACCGTTCATTTTATGGTCTTTCTGTGATGATGCTAACTGGATATCACATTTTCTAACTTTTGTTTCTTTTCTTTTAATCATTGGATCCTCCCATCTCACATTTTTTTTGTAATCCGTGATGTTTTTAACATGAAGAATTCAAAGTCAACAGATGGCAGGTGGGAAAAAAAGCATAACATATACAGTCGTCTGCAAAATTATTCATACCTTTCCATTAAGGAAAAGGCAAAATTCTTAATAGTAATTCAAATAACTGGAGACTTAAAAAAGTAATATTAAAGATACATTTGCTAAAATATAATTTAGTGAAATAAGACAAAACAAACAAAGTGGTCCTGGATCAATGAGAGCACTTTGCTGAGGAAGAGTGGGCCAGAATACCTGTTGACAGGTGAGGAAGTCTGACTGAGAGTTACAGAAAACACCTGATTGCAGTGATCACCTCAAAGGATTGTTCAACAAAACTTTAGCTAATGAGTGACGTAATGTGTATTAATTTGTCATATTTTTTGCTTGTTTTTTTCACAAAAAAATTCTGTTGAACCACAATTCAAAAAGAATGTCACGTTTTTCATAAAAATGTTATTACTTTTTTTCAGTTTCAGCTTATTTCAGTGACAGATGTTTCTTTTTCTCCTTCCTTTAATGGAAGGGTATGAATTATTTTGCAGACAACTGTATATAAGAAAAAACCATTACATTGTGATCACCTGACTAACACTGAATAGATCCCCCTTCATCTCACCAGTACACCTTTGAGCAATCTGTGAACAAAGAACATCTCTGGTTGTCCTGAAGTTTTTGTGCTGGGAACTTAGCAACAGATCCTTTGGGCCATGTAGGTCTTGTGGCAGGGTCTATGTAGCTTGGCCTTGCTCACCAGAGATGTAATCAGATTTTATCCAATTGGTATCTGGAGAGTTCAGAAGCAAGCTGAACACCTTACATTCTTTGCCATACTTTTTTGAGCCCTTTTTTTACAAGGTTATGTGGGGCTCACTGCTGTCATATATGACGACTGGTGTAGAATACTGTTTAAGAAGGTGAGGAGTGTCAAGATACAGATTTTCTCAGCAGATCATCGAGACCAGTAGAGTTAACTTTATCTGTCAGTGATTTCTAATGTTGTTGGTGATCAGTGTGTAAAAGTTCTGTTGAATTCAACATGAAAATAAAAAAATCGCAATAAAGAGCCGACGGTGAGATTGTCAACTTGTGTCACGCCTAAAAGAGAAAGATGTAAAATGCAAAAAATACTGATATATTGGCAGACGGTCATTATTAAGGATGGATGTACTGCTTGAGGAAATCATTTAGCTGAGCCATTAATTCTGCACTTATTGAAGAGAATCAAGACAAACAATAACTGAAACTTCAGACTATCTTTGAGCAAGTGCAAATTAATTTAAAGAAATCTATTAAAAAAACTTTACTATCATGTAATACTTAGTTTAAACATGTATTTATATATCATATATAGAGTATAGAGATATATATGGCAGCCACTGCCATTTGCCATTATCCCATTTGGTTGATTTCACTCAAGCCAAATGTTGGTCAATACTGATATTAGGACAACAGATTTTTGCATCCCTCATTAATTTAACAAACCGTACAGTTTTAACACCTTACTCAACAAAAATAGCCTCCATTTGCAACTGCCAAGTATAAATGTATTAAATATGTTGAGGAATGTACACCGATTAGTATTATCATCAGTGAATTAGAGACATCTACAATTACCCTTTAAATGAATGCAAAATAAACTCAAAAACCCAAATCTAAAAATACCCCACCTCAGACTGATTTATCAGTTAATGTTAACAAGTAAAGCTTCTCTTAACAATTTGTTAATTTAACATTAAGCCTGCAGTCCTGTTGCAAACAACGTATTTAAATGTTCTTCACTCATTTGTCCGGTATGTTTGAACAATAAACATGTTTTAATATCATTAAACCTTGTATCCTCATCTAAACACTGCTTGATACTTCAGGCGTTGCTTAGTCATGAATGAGATGCAGGGACGGTTTCATCACTTTATTAATGAGTTTAATTATTTATACCAACAAACAAAAACTGTCTCTCTCCCTCAACTTCATCATCTCCTTTATCAAAATCTTCTGTTCCCGACAATGGCATTTTACCCTTTGACAAGGGTGATAAAAGGGTCACCACAAATTAAAAACAAGTGTGACAGATCAGAAGTTGGAAAAAAAAAACCCCATTAAAACAGCACATTTTGCCAGCTCTTCATTTAGGAGAATGTTCACGGTCTGCCAGAACATATGAAGATACATACATTCCCTGCAGCTGTGCCAAAAAAAAGAAAAAAAAAAAAAGAGTGCCATCTGTAAAACACACACACACACACACGCACGCTGTACTGACAGGTTGAACCTCTTCCACTCATACAACGCAGTAAAAGAAAAGAAAAAAACTACAGTCAGACAAAAGAGATGATACTTTTTTTTTTCCTTTTTCTTTTTTTAAATCGATTCATTTTCCCCCTTTCCTTCAAACACACACATACACACACACACACACACACATTCTCGCACACACAAGGTGACCTGTGCTCCCCCAGCCCAAACATGACGACCCCCACAGATCCAGGGGCTTGTAACATTCCCTTCACATTGAAGTTTAATGGAAAACTGGAGTCCCGCTAGTTGGCTAGCACATTCACCCGCATCCATACAAGACCACTGATTGGAAAGCACACTCAAACATTTGGATCCGAGTACAGTATCTTGGATGTGAAATTGTTTTTGTATGTGAGAACGCTGGACTAAAATCTGGACTTAGAGAATACAAGTAAAAACCCTCAATTTGACCCGATGAAAAAGATCCCCGACCCCGCCCAAAAAAAAAAACGCAACACAATAAATAAAAACAGCCATGACAACATTAGTGGGGGACAAGGGAAAGTTGTGATGAGAGAAATGGAGGGAGAGAGAATAAAAATGAAACATTTTGTTCTGTTTTATCCCCTCCTGAACCAGGGACTGAAATGAAATCGTATTTACAGACTGCGACTGAGGATAAACAGCCCGGCTGCTGCGGCGCCGGTCTACTACAGAAAAGAAAATTACAAGAACAACAATATAATAACAATAATAACAAAAATAACAAAATAAAATAAAAGGTAATTGATATTTACAGTTTAGCAGTGAAAAAAGGAGAGAAGGAAGAGGGAGGCAGAGGGATGAAGATGAGGAAGAATGGGAGGGGAGGCTCCAGAAAGCTGTTGCATTTTAAGGGTTTGAGGATAAAGTCTGATTGGATTATTACTGACATTAGTGGGGTCTGCTTGAACTCAACATGCACCTTCGCATGTTGAAAGAAAGGAAACTAGCCCATGCCGACAGCTGACTTTTAGCTGCGTAAATCGAACAAGACAAGTTCTGACCAACATTTCGGACATAGAGGAACATGATCAATGTGTCACAAGCGGGACGCTCTGAAAGGAGCAAAGAGGCCTTCAGCAACTCGCTCTCACAAAACAAATAACGTCTGAAATAACAAGTCAAGTGAGCAATTAAAGCGGGCAGTAGTTTCTCAGTACCTCTGCACCCTGATGCCGATCTTTAACATAATCAACCTGATATGTAACGTAACTCTACAGTAACATAATTAATGGAGGTGAATAATCGTGCTGAATTGCTAGACAAGTGTGTTGAGACACTTCGGCTTGTGTACTAGATGACTGGAGTCCCACGCCAGCGGCTCCCTCGGTGGGAAGTTGTCAGCCGGACACGCAACTGGCCCGCTTCCCTCCACTCCGTTTGGGGATGTGCAATACTCACAAGAGAATTAACATGAAACACTGGGTTTCCAGCTTAACCAATGAAAGCTTATAATGACAAAACTGAACATGTGTGCATTCTGCTCCCATAAAACTCCCTCTCGATCACATAAAATAGGAGGTTTAAGAGCTAATACTGAAAAGCAAAAGATTTAAAAGCGTCTCTTATCTAAAATGACATGCTCTGTCTGGTATCAGACAGGGAGACTAAAAGAATTCTTTGCGTCCGTTCACCAATAAGCTTGGAGAATTGACACTTTAAGTAAAGTTCAGGGCAGAGTGCAACGGTAGAGCCTCTAGTCTACACACTGGGCTGTCAAGCTACAGTTAAACATGACAAACAACACAGGTGTGCAATTTTTTTTTACCCTACCAAAAATGATTGTCAATATTCATTGGGCCTTGCACGCTGCCCTTATTCTAAACTCCACTGCCAATTGGAATTCAAATCATTGGCACCGTGTCCACACGTAAAAGTAGTTAATGCAAATAAAATAAACTTAAAAAGGGATAAAAGTCAACTGTCAATACAGAAAATCCACATAGTATGTAGAAAACGTCCTTCTCATCATCTCAGCATCCTACCCAACCAACATTAGGTTTCTTTCTTCTCGTGGTCCACACAAAGGCCAACCTGGACTTAAAACTGCAGCATATATTAAGTCCAACTGCAGCCACCAGCGTGTATTTAAAACAACCCACAGCTTCCTGAAGCGAGCAGCTTGCAGGCCCTGCTTTCTACTGGAAATAGTTCACTTTTAGGGGAAATAGCAATGTCGAAAGTCTATGTGGTTGTGTTTGGTTTGGAGCCAGGAGGAAAGTTGAGAGGGGTAGGAACAGAGGAAAGAAAAGGAAAATAGGGAAGACAAAACAAAAAACATAACAGAGGGATGGATGCTCAGGTGCTGTTGTTGATGGATCCGGGTGCTGAGCTGGGCTGGGCGGTACTGTCTGACACACTGCCCTCTGCAGGGGAGGAGAGGACATACATCCATTTACCAGTCAAATAATGTGCCATAGACGTGAAGCAATATTCAATCATGCAAAGTCTATCATTCAGCTTGTAAGCTGAAGCTAATCTCAGGTTCAGACTGTACAAAATGATCATAGGTAGAGAGCAGACAGGTTAAGATTAAGAAGAGTGTTTGGCTCATGAAAACATGGAGAGAAATATCCTCAACAATCCTCAAAGTTGTTTTCCATGTTTACTGTGGCTGCTTGTTTCTCAAAAGCAAAAGTCAATACGGTTTCATAAAAATTCAACTTCACAGGAAAACGGTACCACTTAGGTTGTGATATGTACCATGTGAGGCAGGCGATGTCTGTGCACGAGCGTGAGGAGGAATGAGTGTGGAGTTCAGCTGTGGCTGGATAGACAGCTCTGAGAGTGCAGAAAAAAACAACATAAATAGCATTAGCACAAAAACATTAACTGTACATCTGAAGGCAAAAAAACGTTTCAGTACCCACAGGGAAATGCAAGAAATAAAGATTAATATCAATAGGAAAGGAAGATGGAGGAGTAGACTGACCAACAGGACTGAAGTTGAAGAGGAGAGGCAGTTCTCGTCCACTGGGCAGGCGGGTGTTGGGCTGGCGCAGCTCGTCGAAGAAGGCATGCGCACATGCTTCCAACGGAGACAGTCTGGTCACGGGTGTGTATTCCAGCAATCGAGAGCAGAGGGCAATGGCCTCTGGCGGGGTACGAGGCTTAAAAACCTGATGAGAAAAACAGTAGACGTTTTAGATTTGGATGACTATGATTTCTATGTACCTAAAGGTTAGACAGCATTAGAAAAAAAAGAACATAAAATAAACATGGTCAGTACCTACTTATATCTAGGCAGATAAAAAGCTAAATCCTCCCACTGACAGTCTGGTGAATTACTATCCAGCCCTAATGAGAACAAACCTTTGTCCAAGGGTGTGCTTTGATCTGTGGGAATTTAAACTCTGTGTAGTTAGGGTTCATCTCCCGGATCTGCTCCCTCGTTGGTGTCCCCAAAACCTGACGGGGAAGAAAAGTTAATATCCATTAATATTAACTTTAATTGTGAGTACAATGCAAATATTCCACACTGAACATTTTACCGTTTGTCCTTCAGGATACATTTTTCTAAATTTCATGTGCTGACTTACAGGAACAGTCCTAAGTATTACTTTGAAACCATGTGCTGTACTTCTTTATGTCCTTTGACTCTCCACTTCCAAACAAACACAAGGCTAACAGAGAAATGTATTTTATCCTTTAACAATGTTTCAGTTTCTCCAGCTCATTCAAATGAAGTAGCAAAGTCAAAAGCTCACAAGTTAACTTTGCGCTTTGTGCGCCTGCGCCCCCACCTATTGAAAAACAGATGGATTCTTGTGAGATCAGGAGAGAATCCATCTTGTCAGGTTTAAAGACATCACCTTGCGGCTGAAACATGGAAGTCCAGACCAATCAGTGTTCTTTACTGGTAGCTAAGGGCAGGATTTGGGTTTGATGACAAACAATAGCTGACTGCCTGGTTCCGCTTGGACCCATCTGATTTGTTGCAATCTGTTTGTTACTCTGTAAGACAGATGCTTCATCTAATCATCTAATATGTCTTTTTGAAAGGGCTTTCCATTTTCTGATCAGATAACAATGATGCAGAGGCAGGTGGGAGAGAGTTTTTCCTTGCTGGATTTAGATTACAGGACTAAAAGCAACATTTCTGAACCAACCGGAGTCATTAAAAAAAACTCATAAGTCTCATAAGTTGACCACAAGAACTCTTAACATGAATCACAATCATACTTAAAAAGCTAATTCAGATTGGACCAGTCCATTTTGACTGACATACTTAAAAAAAAGTATCTATATTCTGATTGGACAATTCAGACAGTGGTCCGTGTAGAAGCAGTTATGCAAAATGTAAAAGCTACATGTAGAGACTTGTTGAGCATTCTTTATTGTTCACAGCAATCGTACTGTACCTTGATTATCTCTACTAGCTGGTCCACACCACTGTCTCCAGGGAAGATGGGTTGGCCCAGCAGCAGCTCAGCTAACACACAGCCAGCTGACCAGATGTCAATGTTGGATGTGTAGTCGGTGGCGCCAAATATGAGCTCTGGGGCACGGTAGTACCGTGAGCAAATATAGGACACATTTGGTTCCCCTCGAACTAGCTGCTTTGCACTTCAGAGTTTTAAAAAGGGGGAAGAGGATGAAGATGAGGAGAGAAAAAAAAAACAAGAATGCAAATAAGTGTTAATTTGTTTTCACAAATTTACAGTATCTAAACAGGAAAGACAAAAACTGATCCACAAAAGGGAAGCAAAGTCTGGGAGACACATGTTTAACACAATGAACAAACACTGTTAGACAAAAACGGCCACCACACCAGAGAGAAAGACAAAGACAGATTGATCTTACTGACCTGCCAAAGTCACAAAGTTTGAGGATGGCCGTCTCTGGGTCTACCAAAAGGTTCTGAGGCTTGATGTCTCTGTGACACACGCCCTGGGAATGGATATAAGCCAGACTGCGGAACAGCTGGTACATGTACACCTGAGGGCGAGCAGAAAGGAATAGCATAATGTCAGGCTGTGTTTAATAACTTGGACAGAATCACACATTTTCGAAGAAGAGCAAAAGAGCATTTGAAGACACGAGTCACGTTACATTCACAAATCTACAAAGGACTCTTAGACATCAAATTTGCCTGGTTTCACTTTTAAATCCCACATAGAGGATCATTTAATATCAGTTTCATGTTTGCAGTGTCTAAATATGACAGCACTACAATTAGGTCTAGAATTATCCCTCTTTTTTTTTTATCCCTCCCAGTTATGTCACAGGTGTACAATCAAATTCAAACAGGCAGAAAATGGATGAATGGATTAATCAATAAAAGTTTTTCTAGTTAAAACTGTTTTTGCTGCTGCTGCCAAGAAGAGAAAAGGAATAACACCACAATTCCCCTTTAATACATAGATCTGTAATCTCATCCTGGCAAAGGACCTAAGATTTTATAATGTTAAGAACTGGAGAGCAATTTAATACTTAATAATAATAATTTGATTTTTATTTAAATTCATAGGTATACACATGAGAAGTATTTGAAGGTATCATGAGCCCAAAAGTCTGAGAAGTTCTCATTTGGGATCCATGTAACTGCTGAACTGGGACTGAACAACGCTGCAGTGAAGCATATTCATGTGTGAAATAATCACACTGCAGTTAGTTTAAAGAAAAAAAATGATCACAAACATCATGCTGTAACTTATCTGCATGATTCTGAAGTAAAATTCTTTTGGTTCTTATCATTGAATACACTTCCAGGTAAATTTGGTACAACCTTAGTCGGTTTTACAGCTCTTGAATGAACCTTAGTTTGAAACTTTATTCACAAAACATCCTTTGTTAGTGGTGAGCAACATGCAGGCTTTTGCACGAGCATGGCAAAACATCTGAGGAAATGGTAGAAAAATGCAGGAAAGTAAAGTCTGGAGGTAAAAAAAAAACATAACTGACTCAACAGGTTAATATATTCCTGTAATACTAGCAGCAATAGAGCCCCCAGTTAGATTTTGAAATTGTGCCCAGGACTGTGAGAAAAGAAGCAGCTGCCTCAGTGCTCACTCTGATGTCCCAGTAGCCCATTTTCCCCAAAGTCCCCTGAGCCTTCCTTCCTGCTGTGAGGAGGACGTGGAAGGAGGAATCCACACTGTTAAAGCACATGTTTGCCTGCTCTCCTACTGATAGGTTGCTTCCAAGTGGGTGCGTCTTTTCAGCCTTTTCCCTCCCTGGTTAAACAGGATGCCGAGAATACTTTGGTGAGCCTCCATCTTTCAACACCATTCTGTGCACTGCTCTCCTGAACAGATGACAGACAAAACTACAATACGAGTCCCTCAAACAGAGGCAAAAAGTTTTTCTCCGGCATGCTGAAAACATGCTTCACATTTAGCTTTCAGCACACGGCTGACTTAAAAGATCTATACTTCTATTGTTTGTCCTTTGAAGCTACAATAGTAAAGGCAGGAGGACACACGCCTGAGTGATAGATAGATAGATATTCATCATGTTCTGGTTGTGTCTACATGTTCCCATATTCTGGGTGCACTGTGAGGGGTCTTGGAAGAAGCAGCTGTGTGGTGTCTGATTCAGCATGCAGTGGTTTGTTTCTACACCAAAAGCACAAGTGTGAAAAAATCTCCCTGAAGATGTGTAACCCTCCTCATCTAACTCTTTTGTCCTTACATCTAGGTCAGTGGTGTCAGTCTCAAACAAAATATGCCCACACAGTGAAGTCCTCACTATTTCAATGAGTCTTGAGAAATGCAGATGGTAAGCATCTTCATATGACAAATGATGACAGTCATCATCATCACCATAATCATCATTACAGCCCACATGAAGCTGCAGCAGCAGGCTGGCCAGATCACTAAATGATTACAGACAAGATGATGGAGTGATGGGAGATGACTTTTGTTAAAAGGGTCAAAGAGGTGAAATCGAGGAGAGGATTGAAGATGAGCAAGACAACAGCAAACACAAATGCTGGGGGACAAGACCCTAAGCATGCCGCGATGAAAGTGTGTCGCTGGAGGAAGGAGAGATGTCAGGGAAGAGAGAAAGAAAGAGCGAGGGAGCATCAGCATGCATCTCGAAGCCTCAGGGGAGCAGCAGGCTGAGGTAGGGAAATGGGCCATGAGACAGCTATAATGTCCTCACTGCTGCTTCATACGCAGTAAACACACAAACACTAATAAGAGCACCCATTTAGATGGGGAACCAAGGGTACTGCAAATGATTAAATCCCATGGGCCCATCTTTTCCTTTCTGCCTTCATAATCCCCAAACAGCAAGCTGTCTGCGAAAGCAAACATACTCTTGTTTATTACATCCCCAGGCAGTTACTCAAAAAAATCTTTCCTTTCAGTTTCCACCACATTTATTTCGTTATATGAGCAATAACCAAAGAAACCCTATTCAAAAAACAGCAACCGCATCCATGAGCCACATTCCACGTCAGAGTTGAACTATGACTTTTAGAGTCATTTCGAGGGATTTGAAATATTTATAGTACACTTCAAGCCTAAAAAGCACAGATTTATGCCCAGCTCACTTTCTAACCCCTTTTATTTCTCCCTATGTTTTTGGTTTTCTGTGCATCTTTTGCAAAACAGCATACACATGTTCTGCTGCTTTGCATCCATCAGCATTTGAAAAAAAAGCATTGATTGAACGCCACAAAAATCAACAATGTTTTTCTTGTTTTTAATTAAAAGATCATTGGACGTGAGTGGAAAACACACACACACACAACCTGCACAACACTGGAAAAAAAACAAAAAACATTTGTCTGTGATCAGACAGCCCACGCGGTACATTTGGATCTAAAATGATATAACTGCACTTTTCACTAAAAATTAGGTATGTCTTCCTTGAATAACTGACCTAAATTAACCTTTCAAAGCATTTAGCAGCAGCACAAAACCAGTGAGATGGAGAAATGCCCACAGGAGCACATCCAGCCGAGTGAGTTTCTTTCTTTTTCTTTATTATGTTTTTACATCTCTACTCACCTTAACATAGATGATGGGGATGGTGGTCTTGGCTTTGTTGAAGTGCCGAGCCACCCTGTACACTGTCTCGGGGACATAATCCAGCACAAGATTCAAATACACCTCGTCTTTCTGGTGAAAAGGAACAAAAAGGAGAAAAGACTCTAACTACAAGTGCAAAGTGAATGTAAGCCACTCTAAAGCCCTTTACATGTTAGTTAGTAGCAAGTTATAAGAGATATCCTGGAGAGGTGGCATGTAAAAAATAGGGTTGCACCCATCCACTTTTTTAGGGTTCCAATCCTATACTTGAAGTACAGATACCAAAGTAAACTCCTTTTTACCAGAACCCTGCCTGGTTTCATCCCCCCCCCCTCACTCCAGACATTACATGACTAGGATGAGTTACCTGAACTTCATATTAGAGGAAAACCTGTATTTTAAGTTAAATGTGGAGAAAATTACTCACCAAAATTGAAATAAAATTTTAGTTTGTATTTTTGCCTATTTTAGATTCTGACATTTGAGGAATAATTCCCCCCCCACCCCCAACTGCTAGAGGTTATACTGACTGCACGGGATTTTACACTTTTTATTTTTAGATTCCCATCGTTGGATCAGATAATGTGGAAATATTCTTTATCTATAAAATAAAGGATGTTATAAAGATGGATCCATGCTGGATTTTACAACATGCGGGACCTTGTAGGAATAAATGTTCACATCAATAAGCACGGTGAAACCCAAACTGCTGAAATGGAAGGTGGAGCGGAGTTTATGAGCCATATTTCTGCCTTCTGTCTGCACCGCAGTCGCATCAACCACATGCACGCTACCATTGTGTGCAACATGAACGTGCACATGGAAAGTAGGCAAGGGTATTTATCCTGTAGTCATAAAAATATTTACTGTTTAATGAGAATAAAAACTATACAGGAGGTCCCAGCGCAGACCTCTTCTCCTGCTGCTGCTTCTGAACTTCATCAAATAAAAATTTTTTTTTACCCCAGTGAAACTCTTTTATTTGACTTTACAGATTAGGGGAAGGTAATTATGAACTGATCACTCTGATCGATCAGCTGCTGTGTGAATCATTCCGCTATCAGAGACCTGAATACGCTGATGGAAGTAGATCATATTTCATAAATATAATTTCTGTAAGGTCACTCAGTAGAAAGCTACAGCAGAGACCAGAGTTAAAAGTTAGAACTGAAGGAAAGCGTTCATTCTGACTTACGTGAGTTGATGAGGTATTGATATGTGGAAACTTTCGTTTCTCTAGTAGTTCTAGTCGTGTCAACCAGCCCCCGCCCTCCTTCCCATGGCTGCACTCTGCAGTCTGCATGCTGTGTTCATGTCCAGAGCCCATGTCTGACAGCAGAGTAGCCTACCACTACAATGCTTCTGGAGGCGCGATGAAAATTCAGAAACCGGCAGAATGTCGCTTGGTATCGGGACACATTTATGAATGCAGAGAAAAAAACTAAAAGAATGGATCGGAATGCTGGATCGGCTTCATTCATCCGATATCCGATCCGGCTGATTAAGCAATATCGGAGCTGATATCCGATTCGGGTATCGGTATCGGTCTAGTAAAAAAAACAAATATATGTAGAAATTCCTTCAGATTTTTTTCTGCTTGGTTTGCAGTCCTGGGTATAAGAACCTTCAATGTCGTTAAATTTCAAAAGCTCCTAAAATGAAGGGCCATGCATGTGAACAGAATCTAGTGGCTGAAAAGCATCTCTGCTCTTTTAAAGCTCTGACATGCTGGTAATGAAGAAACACTCACTTGCTTGTCAGACTTCAGAGAGACTTGGACAACTGATGTCCTTAAATAATCTGATCTACGATTAGTCAGTCAGGGATTCATTAGACACACCCTCTGCATCAAATGTTGTTTTGTCATATTTAGCTGGGTAGATTTCTTTCTGCTTTATTCAGAGTTTAAACAAATTCATTAAGAAAATAAATACCAGACTACTATTGTAAATATGGCTAAAGGAAGTAGAATATATATTAATTCAGAGTGATTTGCCAGTAAGTGTCCTGTTCTCTGCCTGGTGTTCCAGGTTTGGGACAAAACTCAAGCCAGTGAACCATGCCAGGGTACCAGACACAGCTTGATCAGAGACTTGAATATTCTGTGTTACGTGCAAACATGTTAAGGTAATGAACCGAAAGGTTCAACAGTTTGTGTGTGAAAGTCCAATTCAAATTTGTTGAATTTGGACAAAACCTAAAATAAACAAACAAACCAAAAGGTCAAACTTTGCTGATACAACTTGTGTATAATAATCCAGCCAAAGATCTTTGATCCCAAAAACTACAAGTAATGAATTTATGGCACATTTAAGGCAAAGATCAACTTGTCTTCAACATGCCCATGAATCATCAGTGATGCATGCCCCATTAATTGCTTAGGTGTGGAAGGTGGTGCTCCATCTTTCTATGTCATAAAACAAGTCAGTCCATACGCACCTTCTCTCCACTGGAGTAGAAGAAGTAACGTAGCCTCACAATGTTGCAGTGGTCCAATTTCCTCATAATTTGCAGCTCCCTATTCTACAATAAAGAGAGGAGAAATATGTGAGGGAAATGCAGAGGGTATAAAACACGTTCTTGTCATAATCTGAACAAGTGTCTACACATACCTTAAACCTCTTGTCTTGGAGAACTTTCTTAATTGCCACCATCTCCTGAGTGTCAATGAGGCGTGCCTGGTAGACCACTCCGAATGAGCCATTTCCTATAACCTTTATGTCTGTGTAGGACACCTCCTGTGGGCGGTCAGGGCCCTGGCCAGGTGTGGCTACCACTGTTGTCACTTTGCCGCTGTCTCCTGTAGAAAACAACAAAAATACTGTCACACAGAACCTTAGATTATACAAGTAACCCACAAAATCGGTCTTCAAATCATATGTAAATACACTAATTATTAATTTCAAAATCATATTGTAACAGAATCATATGGCATTCAAAGTGGAGATTTTTGGAGAGAGAGAAAAAAAAAAAAAAGCTGACAAAAAAGACACAGCACTCTGTCTCAGCTTTTAAGCCAGCATCCCTTAGAGGAAGAAGCTAAACATTAACAAAAGCAGTCCCCCTCTCGCTCCAAATGGCTGTGACCTATGTGGTGGCTCCCTAGACACACTCGACTGGCTGGTAATGAGCTACTGAAATTTACCGCAACACTTTACATCTGCTCCCCAGGGTGAGATGAGGCTAAACCCCTTTCAATCTGCAGACATGCGCTCGATGCAAGACTATCCAACCTGAGTTTGGCCCCCTTCATTAGAGAATCTATCCAAAATGAATCATTACAACATTCATTACAACTACTAAAAATTAAAAAGGAAAACAATATTTTTTTTTATACATCTTACAGCAAAGTTCAGGACAGATGTGGAAAGCCCATCTCATGTTGTTTAAACCCTCATCAGGAATATTGTAGGACTGTGTGCAACAAACCCAATGTCACCATCATCACAGCATGTCTGCTCTACGGTACAGCAGGAACATATCTGTTGGGCTCTGCAGAGCAAAACAGCTGGATCTGGAGGTGGGAAGGCCCTATTCTAAAAAAGTTTTATTTTATTTTTAATTATTATTATTTTCATGCAATTTTACATTAAAAACAGAGTTGGGAAAAAACTTTGAAAAAAGTTCTGTTATCAAACTACTATTTCCACCACCTCTAACATGCAGCAGTCAGTAAACAAATATAAACATGTCAAAGAACAACATGACGCTGAAAGAATATAGAAAGGTCCTCAGTGTTTTACATAAATAGCTTCTGTCCAAGTGACAGCATGTAGTGGGATCCACACCAAAAAATTGTATACAGACATTTCACATTCCTGAACTCTAAGTGAAAAGAAACCATGGTGCACTGCACACTTTCTACCAGTCTGGTTGGAAGGGTGGTCAATGTTGCACAGAGTTGAAAAATATATATACATACAAAAATAAATTAAAAAAGCTAGCTCATATGTCTTTCTGAATTCTGAACTTAATTTCTTTGACATTTCATTTGTCAAATGGTCACACATGCCACAGTGTGAGCGCTGCAAAAGAACATGAAAAATGTGGCCCACTATAATTAAATGTACCCCTCTGTTTGGCTGGTAAAATTTACTTATACAAAAGACCAAAAAATTAACACATATAAATAAAAAGCAAATAAACACCAGGACATTTTTTAGCTTTGATTATAATGAAAATAGTTGACACATTGAAGCATTAAGGTCAACACTATCCCAGACTTTGAATAAGCTTTCATTTCATGTTTTATCTGCTTCTTGGACTTGGGTGTGCTGAAAGCATTCAACAGTTGAGTCATTTAAATTAAATACATAGAAAGTAAAGGGTTCTGTTTAACAAATGGTGTTGAAATACAGTAAAATGTCTAAAACACCCAAACATAATAAAGATAAGTTGAGCTTGGGCATTTGGAGAAGACTTAATATAAAGGACTCTAGGTGAGTGTTGTCAACTAGTTGTACAGTAAGCCTGTCAGGCTAATGTTTGACCTTGTCAAAAGAAGAAGCAAAAGTGAGATGCTCAAGATCTAACATTATCCGACAGCTCTAGTTATGGTCAAGCTGCTGTGTGGCGTTTTATCCCTGTGCACGTATTGGGTCAAGAATGATTTGACAAATGGGTACCAGGAGCACCAACACTGGGAGGGGAGGAGTAGCAGATAAGAGGCCCACAGCCAAAAGGCTTGTCAGGGCGTGCAACAGCATTGTATGGACAGTAACACACCCAGAGGTGATGCCTTCACTGGGCTTGCTCAATTTGCTTGTCTCAACAGGTTTCCAGATTTCTATTATGTCTCTGAGTTTCAAAATGGAGTCAGAGGACATACAAACTGCTACTGTTTTAACAAGAAGACAAGTTATTCATTTCAGCTGACTGAAATGAGATAAAAAATTATTTTACTTGCATATTTTTAAACTTTACTGTACAAAAACTATTAACAAAAAAAGGTCCCCAACAGCCAAAGGCACATCCACATGACTGGCTGAGATCTGACCTGATCCCTCAGGTCAGCAGAAAATACTCAGCTTTGAGATTAGCCACCAAGTGATTCCTGCACGTTGCAATATTACAGCTCCACAACATGCTGTTCTTATGGTACTTTATTTTAGCGTCACTCTTTTTAAGCAAGTCAGAGGAGAGCACATTAAATATGAAGCAGCTGTGGCATGATAGTGTCTTGAATAATGAATGCAAAGATGAGCACTCTGGCCAGCTGTCAGTGAATAGCTTTGGTTT
Source organism: Atherinosoma microstoma (assembly GCA_037177055.1). Taxonomy (NCBI): domain Eukaryota; kingdom Metazoa; phylum Chordata; class Actinopteri; order Atheriniformes; family Atherinidae; genus Atherinosoma; species Atherinosoma microstoma. Next base: position 10,780,644 of record JBBBVU010000006.1, read on the forward strand.
CGAATACACCAACGCGAGCCCGATGAGTAAAAGAAAGGGCATGAGCAGAGACACTTTCATCACACCCATACTTTACCTTGGAGTTCGTTAAACTTAACTAAATGATTTTGTGATATCAGTTTTGTGATACTGTGCAACTAATATCCCATCATTAGTGGTTTTTTGTTTTGTTTTTTGCAATATTTCTTTCTTGTGTTTCAGGGTTCTAGAGTGCAACCAAAAAAATTGTTGTGTGCAACTAACTTTTTTTCTTGGTTGCATTTCGCAGGTCTGGGTGAATAATTTTAATTATCTCTCTGTATAAACTGTATTCATTCTCTCCTTACCTGAGCTCAGAGAGAGAATGACACTGTGATTAAAAGCCCAGAATAGGGGTGGGTCTTCACCTCTGGTTGGCTCGGATCCACAGCTGTACACTGTGTTGTGTGTTGGTTTGAAATTGAGACCGGGGCACATTAGACATCTGGTACGGTGAAGAACGACACAGATGAGAATCCAGTAAACTGGAATCAATTGTAAAACGTGGGATATAGTGGAATTTGCTCATATGTGGTTGTTCTCTGAAAAAAAGATTTTTAAAAAAACTGAAAGAACTGCATCTGTTGCTGGTTAGAGTAAGTTTAAATCTCGCCAGAAAACGAGAGCAGCCTCCATCAAAGTTAGTTCGCGTGTTCGAGCTGCACCCGGAGGCTGTCCTGGAGAAGATCTGTGGAAAATAAATATCAATCGCTTTCGACAAAAACTACTAATATGAGAGGCTGCGATATATTTAAAAAAAAACAACAACAAAATAAATGCTGGCAGAATAACAAAAACACTGGATGTTTCTGGCTGTTGGAGCAGCAATAAACACAATATATAATATAGACAAAGAGGAGCTGCCTTTCACAAAATTCAGGTCAAGTAGATCATCATCATGAAAAAGATTAAACGTAAATCCAGAGATGGATTTATGGAGATGGAAATTTGAAAATTTTAAAAGTTTGAAATGTTTAGTTTCATTCAGTTAAGTGAAGCTAGACTTTTAAGTTTATTTTCTAAAATGTTTTTTTTTCTACTTTAATATTCATGCTTCAAATAAAGAAACGTTTTTCTAAATCTATTTCTTGTTCACAGTAACTTAAATAGGCACGGCAAGTTTATTTGTATAGCACAAATCAACAACAGGGTGATTTCAAAGTAACCATCAATGTCCATGTGTAATGATCAAAAGACAATCCCCTAAAAAGTATTAAAATGAGCTGCTGAGAACAACACTGTAAAAACTGGGGTGCACCTAAGCTTTTTGCTGGGGCACCCAAACTAAAAAGTTAGGCGCATCAGTGCAACCAATGCAAAAAAAAACTGTCTTGAGCCCTGTGTTTGATGACAGGTTAACACCAGGACACAGGTAAATCACTCCAGAGTTACTCCTGCCTTTTGAATCATCTGAAGCATCTGCACGCTTCAGGTCCTCCACAGTACTGATCACCTGACCTGAGCAACAATAATAAAAGTTCATAATATACACTGCAGCTTACTTGATCAAGTACTTAACAAAACTCCTCAACTATCAAATTTCATGTTCCAGCAGTGTGCCTAAAGATGCTGTTCTTTTGTGATATACCGACTGAATTATCTTATTGCTAAATTATGATACCTCAACTCACTTCTGTCAACACCAATTACACGTTCTAGGTAGTGGATACTTACAGCTCAATATGAAATCTACATGCCACATTAGGTGGAGGCCATTGGGATTAGTTTCATACAAGGCAACATGAGGGTAATGCGTCAACCTTTAAGCCAGATCATGCTGAACCACTGGGATGATTTTTCTTTTTTTTTTCTTTTTAAACTTTGGATTTGTCATGACTCAGGACACCAATCTGCTTAAAAAGGCCACTGTCACTGAACTGACCATTTGAAAGAGAGGAGATTTATTTTATGACTGTAAGGAAGCAGCTGGGATTTTAGAGCATATGTAACTGCATACAACAGGGGTGTCAAGCTCCGGTCCTCATAGCCACAATCCTGCAGGTTTTCCATGTCTCCCTGCTCCAACACACCTGACTCATATTAATGAGTCATTGTGCAGAACTTTATAGGCTGTTGGATCCATTTACTTCAAATCAGATGTGTTGAACCAGGAAACATTGAAATCCTGCAGGACAGCGGCCCGTGGGGACAAACTTTGGACACCCCTGGCAAAACGTAACAAGTTCCAGACCCCAGTGGGGCTACGTAACCACTTTTTAAGTAATATCATTATGTCTTTTAGCATGATATAAATAAGAAAATGCCATCAACAATATCTATAAAGTGAAATTCTGTGTAAGGGAGCCAAATTCCCCTGTAAAGATGCATTTCTCCTCAGTCATGGTGTTGTCCTACCTCACAAATGCTCTCTCCAGTTCAAGGCAAGACAATGAGATGCAAACTCATTCTTGGTCACATAGCACCTTTGTATACTTCCTTAAAAAAGAACTATTGTTAAATGTATCCATGTATTGGATAAGAGGCTACTTTCAGGTAAAGAGGCCAGCAGGCATGACCCCCCCCATTTTCTTACTTCACCTATGTCTGCCCCGCAGAAGCAGAACAGATCCGGGTTGGCTTGCATGTGTTAATCATGATTGTCAGAGCAATTTAACATGTAAGTGCAGCCAAAAACAAAGCAGCAATTTGTAAAATAAGTTACTATATTTGGGTCAGAAATTCAGACTCGCTATAATGTCCGACAACAGAAAAGCAGGAAGAGCTTTAATATCTCGATGTGAATATCTTTCACCAATCACAGGATATCTATGATGCTTTATATAAATAAAATATTATTGAAAATGTACGTTTATAACTTAGTGTTATTTGTTGTTGTTCATATTCCATATATACAAAATAATTCAACTTTAGACTTTTTTGTCTTGAATCCACAAAACTTTTTTTTTTTTTTTTAAATAGCCAATTATTTAAAGGGAAAATCCTAAATGTGTCACACCTGATCACACCCTTGCTCATGGGGTGTGATGCTGTTGGAGGGTGCTCGCTGACACGCACTTTCAAATTACTCTTACGCCTCCTTTCAGACATGTACTGCTTTCCATTAAGGTGGAGACAATTAAACATGCTGATGTCATGTTTTAATGGGAACGCTGGTGCTTTGCCTTAACATTTTACAATTGCTTTCTAACTAGGTAGAACCCAGTAACATATACGCACCACTTTCAACACGCTACAAGTCTGAAATGCAGTAGTAACAGATGGGCATGCACAGTAGTAGGGGTTCATTTTGCTTGGAGCACAGGGGCACCCTCTGTCACTTTCACATGCCTGTCTGAATCAAGCCATGAGAGGTATTAACACAAAAACGACAAACATCTTAATGCCATTATTCTAACAGATTAATGAGGCATTAAAATTACCCATTTCATCGTGTCTGAAATTAACTTCAAGCAATCAAAATATTAACTAAATAATAATTTAGTTATGTAAAAAATAACTCCGTTTTTTCCATGTTAACAAGCTGTCTAATAACAGGTATTATAACAGTTACTGGCAGTTTTGGCAAATTCAGAGAAAGTAGTTGAGAATTCTTGTTTACCTATGTGAACTGAAAAACTCAGTTGCGAGTTCCTTAATTTACCCACACCAGAGAAGCATGAAATTAGCCAGATAAGTTCGGATGAAAAAGGCAAAAGGTAAAGGCGAGGAGATTTTCTGATTTAGACAGATTAGTGTTACAAGTAGATTAAAACGGTCCTTTTGTATAGGTTTCCTCAGAGTGCAGGGATCTCTGAGTCAAGAACAGCACTTTGAGAGTGTGCAGATCCTGATTATCTGAAAACCGTTACAATATTTTGCAAAAGCTCTAGTTAGTAGATCTAGTTCAAATTTATTTTATGTTTGGCTTAATTAATTTTTACAATTGGCTATTTTTTGGCTATATACATTACTAATGATTCAAAGATTTTGACAAGAATGAATCAAATCGTTTTGGCCACTCCTCTGTCCATTATGTGTAATTGAGTCTACATCTACAAATCTTCCACAAAGGCTACACATAGCTACGTGAGGCCCGTGCATTCTCAAAGTTTATGTTATCACACTGGTTTAGTTAAGTGAAAGGACTGTTGCTGCTAAACCAGAGCGCCACACTTTTCGAAAATTTGAATAAACTACATTCAAGATATCTGCCGACACAGATCCATAGGCCATCAGTCAAATACAGAACTGTTTTTACTTTACCACTGTATAGATAGAATACCTACATTAGCATTTATACAGATTAGCCGTGATGGAAAAAAGTTGTCTACTATCTGATTGAGTTAAGGCCTAGATGTTTTCATGTGTGCTAATAAGTGTAGGCATCCAGGCGAACAGCGAGATAACGTTCAGGTAAGGTCAACATTTGCTGGTTAATAAGCAAACATAAGCTGGCTGGAACTCGGTCGTATCGGATGTCACTGGCTGAATATATGTGTATTAAAAGTTATGACACAAAATATAATTTTGCCAGTTAATCTGATGAGGTAAATTATCAGAAAGGACCGAGGAACATCACCAAAAACAAACTGGATATTTTTCAACTGTCTCTGCAAATGTTAGTAAACTAGCTAGCTTCCACACCTAATGTTAATGGGAAAAAAAATGCCAATGCGGCTAATACAAATCTTATTCTTGGATTATATTTAAGTATTAATGGTTCGATAATGCCACCGAAATAAAACTTTTAAAAACGCCGTAATATAAAAAGCTCACTTCTAAGCTTTCCATCACTGCTAACGTTGATGTTAGCTCTGAGATGAAAGCCCTTGATCGTAATGAAAAACACAGCTAGCGTTAGCTGGACAGCTAATTTAAGTTGGCTAGCCAGCTAACAGCTTGCTGGCTAAGGTTAGCTCCGCAACAACAATCGACATTAAATACTCTGTAATACGCTTATTTTAAAACAAAGCGCAATCCGAGTCTTTATTATTACTATATGCAATTTATTAGTCATGGGATATATCTAAAATACTTACTAGACAGTTTCAAATTCCCAAAGCTCGTCGAGGTGCTTCCACTGGCTTGTGAAGCCCCAGTTTTTCCTGTCGAGCTTCCGCCGGCAACTGCCGATCCGGCACCGGCTGCAGCAGATCCGGGAGCTCCGGGAGGCTCAGCGAATGAGCCGGCCCTGGCCCGCCCGCCGCCGCTCATATTTGTGTGAACTAAGCCGGGGCAAGGTTGAAGGTTTTAGCAGTCACTCCGACAGAGACTCTGGTATAGAAATGTATTGTAATGTTCGATTTAAATGAAAAATACACTTACAGCTTTCAGTACAGGTTTCCCGTCTCCCCCTTTCTTCCTCTGTGTAACGGTGATGGTGGGGGGACTGGGGGAGTTGACGCACAACGACGTAAAGCTCGCAAGGGTTTATGGTAAAATGAGTTGTTGGTGGCTTCTAGTCCACGGTACAGTGAGTTGAGTACAATCTTGATGCAGCTTGTTTTCTTCTATTGACCTTTTAGAGGAAAAATTTCTACTCTTTTTTTTCTTGCAACATTTTGGCCTACTTTTGATTAGCTAAGTAGAATTTTCATGCAATACTAATGATGATTTTTAAAATCACTTAACCTGTCTTGATTTTCAGTTTGGGTCTGGTGTAAGAGGGATATCATGAGGAGAGGTTAAGAAAAGGTTCAGAACAAAATTAGACTTGCCTGTATCACTTTACTTGAGATACACATGTGACAAAACTGAGTTTCACAAGTATGTACCCACAATATCACAGCACAGTTGCAAACTTTTGGAATAGTATTGTTGATTTAAAAGGAAAATCCTTGAAAATGTATGGAATAAGCATGAAATACATTTGCTTAATTTTTTTTTCCAAATAAATTTGACAAACTGCAGTCAACAATGGATATTTGTTTCATTATGATGCTGACTTGTGGTTATTTGTAATGTTATTGTTTTTAGTTTTTTTTTTAAAAAAAGGGTGTAGCATCATATATATATTGTTTATTTTCGTTTGAGAAAAAGCAGTTAAAAAGCACTTTTATCCACCGCTAAAATAAATAAATACATATTAACATACATTCAGTATATGTGTGCATACATAAACTACATTACCCATCAGCGCAGTGCCATTTATGATTGACAGTAAGCCTTTCCAATAACAGGACCTGAAATTTTCAAGCTACCGCATTGGGCGGGGCATCCTCTCACAAGAATGGAGACGATCGGCGGGCTAACGATTCATTACATGCTTTGTAATGTAAATTCCCACGGACATTTTTCAGTTTTTTTAAATTCTTTCCCACGATTGTTGGCAAGGGACTAACAGACAGACACACGGTTGTGTGAACGGCGGGCGATGACTACACGGGGGACTGTCCAACGACAGTAAATGAGAGGTAAGGGGAAAGATGGGCCCGCCGTTGTGGCCGGAGAGCTTCGGGGAAAAGTGGGTAGCGCCGCCTGACGGACCGCCCGGCGAACCGGGGGAACCTGGTCAGGAAACTGCGGTGCCGAGAAATAGGTTTGCAGTATCAGAGGGAGCGCCGCCAACAGCTCTCCATATGCCATCACACACTGTAAACAAAGATACGGATTGTTTTTGGGAGGAAATAGATTATGTGCTAGCTTGTATTGCGTTGAGGTCATAATGTAACGTAACAGAGGCCCTTCGTTTGGTTACAGGCTGATATTTGAATGTTTTGCTCGCGGGTTAGTTTCACCATGTCTCTATGTGGGTATTTTTCAGTGTACACATCAATTTTAAACGTGACGTTACTGTTTGCTTCGTGTTAGGAAAGCCACCACACGGTTTAATATGGTTACCTCAATTCTTCTGACTTGTGTGCTTGTATTGTATTATTGTGTCTTCATTTGATTTATTTTTGCTTCCCACAGGTGGGCTCACATCTTCACTTTCTGGATGATATAAGTTGTTCCCATCCAGCTTTGAAGCTTCAGTTTCATTCATTACTTCCTCACACACTTCCAAGCATACAAACAGAAACACTTCCATAATGGCAGAGCAAGGGCAGGAGGAGACGGAGGACATGTATGTGGAGCACCAGTACATGTGCAGTGAGTGCCATCAGCTCTTCAACACCCTTGAGGATGTGCTGATCCACCAGCAGATCCACACAGGCCCGGAAGTGGAGGGTGAGGCAGGGGAGGCCTTGCTCACCTCAGAGACAGGGCAGGGTCAGCAGTACCAGTGTCTGGAGTGTGGGAGCCTCCTGGTGAACGCAGATGAGCTGCTGCAGCATCAGGAGATGCACATTAGAGAAGCTGGGATGCAGGTGGAGCAACAAGGTGAATGACACTAACAGTTAAAATTTCATTCAGGATTTTTTTAATGATTTTGTAAAAAAAAATTTAAAATTTCCCAAGATAAATTGAGGAATCAGTTTACACAGACGAATAAAGTCGTTAAACTGGAAGAGAGAACACTAACACATGTGCTTATGACTGCTTTTTTTTTTCAGAGCTGTCTGAGGTTATGCACATAGAGGCGGCCAATTCAGAGGCTCAGGTGTCGGGACCAGTTAAGTACCAGTGTCTTGACTGCCTGGCTTTGTTTGACTCGCCTGAGACCTGGCTGGAACACCGGCGGACCCACAACAGGAGCAGCACGCACAGTAACTCAGAGACTGCAGTAAGGGGCCCAACACACTCGCGCTATATCGGAAGACTAATTAGTATCCCACCGATTAGCGGGACTTTATGAGGAGCTAAGATACAACTTCTTCTGTTATTGTCACAGTTACTGATGATCAACCAGGTGATTAACTGCAGCTCTTTAACAAAGCTGTGGGTCATTCGATATAAAGGCTGAATTAAGAAACTTCGATTAAGTTGTCTTCTGACATTGATGTATTAACACCGTTGCATTCAAAAACAACTAAAATGTCACTGGTTGTTTTTTTTTTGTGTGGTTGTTATAGCCAAACCTGAAATGTCCAATCTCCAAAATGCTGAATGAACTGCTAAAATAGATTAATGAGAGTGGTATTGTTTAAACACAAAAAGCAGTTATCAGACGTTGCGTAATTTCTGTGCCAATCCATTAACTCGTGTTTTTTGTGTCCCTGCGGCAGGAGTATGTGCTGCAGCCGGACGGCTCCATCACTCCTCTAAACAACACACAGAACTACGTGCTGAGCGAGCAGCAGGCGGGGGAGATCTTGGCTCAGGTACTGCGATCAAACTCAACCGCAAGGTGTAACGTCAACATTCACTTTGTGTAACGGTGTCTGAGAAGAGCTTCATAATTGTGAAGACATGTGAGGCTTTGTAGTGTGTGAATGTGTAATTCTTTACATAAAAAGTGAGCCGTCCTGCAGCGCCAAGTGAAGCATAATCTCGGAAAAGTAGCGTGTGCAAATGAGGGTTTCCCGTGTTGATGGGAGCAGATAAAAACCCACTTCTACTCATATGTGGGAGTGAATTAAACCTGTTTCACATTGCACTCAAATCGGATGTTGGTGGGTTTAATGACCGCCGGGAAAGAGACTTTATTTGATTTGATTGTGTCATATTCATGATATTTATTTTCTACATATCATTAACATATAATATTTGATATTTATCTGCTAGTTGGTGTGTAGCTGCTAAAGATTGAACCATTTCTTACTGGGATAGTAAAATACCAGCAAATCACTCAACTTTTCTGTACACTGAATATAAGCTGGCCATCTAAAGTTTCCTGTACACTGCTGTGTATTTTCCAGGTACTTTCCCAGCAGCAGCAGCAACAGAAGAAACGTCAGTCTAGCTCTAAATCTGCTGCAGCCTCCCACTCCTTCCTGCTGCCCCCAGTGACTCCAGCTCCAGGTTCTGCCACGATGCACCTGCAGATTCTCACAGCTCAAGCTCTGGCAGACAGCTCCACCACTTCAAGTCCGCGTCGCTCCAAGTTGCCTCCTCTGTTGCCTAATGTAGGCCGGGGGTCTTCAGCAAAACTGGAGGTCTTAGAGAACGGCGTACAGAGAGTCGAGCTGAGGCTCGCCCCCAGTGTGGACGATGACGGCCAGCAGCAACAGACCACAGAGTTGGTGGTCATCCACCCATATGAATGCTCCGAATGCTCCCTTCTCTTCCAGACCCCTGAAGACTTCCTCCAGCACCAGGGGGAGCATTTCCTGGGTCAGGACAAGGAGAGCGGAGAGCCGGGGGTCATGAGCGGCGTTGAGGAGATGCGAGGAAGGGAAGAAGCTCCAGACAAGGTGGAAGACATGAGGAACAGATCTCCGGACAAGAAAGCAGTGACCTGGGTCAAACCACTGCAGTGCGAGCTCTGCAACCGCACCTTCACCTCGGTCAACCGGCTAACGGCTCACAAGCGTGTGCACGAACAGGGCACGCACGAATGCCCCGAGTGTGGCAAGGTGTTCAAGAAAGCCACGTCACTGCAGACGCATATGCGCTCTCACTCGGGCGTGGCGCGGTATCTGTGCGTGGACTGCGGTCACGGTTTCACCACTGAGATGACTCTCATCATGCACAGGTGAACGCTCGGTAACACCACCGCAGTCTATGCTACGGTTCTAGAGTTCTTTCTATTTGAAACTTTTCCTCCTGGTTTGTTGCAGGAAGTCCCACACCGCAGACCCCCTTCACAAGTGTCAGTTCTGCAATAAAACCTTCACCAACATGACGAAGTACCTCTACCACCGTCGGACCCACCTCAACCGCGATGCATACATCCCTACGCCCGTTTTTGTGGTATGAAATTTGCCATAACTGACCTTTTTTTTTTTAACTTCTTTCACACTCGCAGGTTGCTCCGACTTATCAACTTGACATGTGCTTTGCTGTCTTCTCTAGGCTTCACCTCCAAAGAGAACGTCTGCTACGGCTCTTATAATCCTTCAGAGAGCAAGAGAGAGGAACTCCCACAGTGACGATGCGAAGACGAGCATGATGGCCCCTCTGACCGAGGAAGAGATGGAGACACTAGAGGATCCGATCCAAAGTTCTCCTAGCGAAGTTGAAGCCGGGGATCTTGGAAAGGAGGACGATGGCAGCAAAACAGCGGCATCGGACACGCCTGAAGGAACCTCCGATGAGCCGACAGACCTCTCTGTGTCGGTTTCAAACCCTTCTTTGGATGAAAGTGGTGCGGGAGTCCCGGCTAGCCCCGCTGGTTCGGCAGAGGTTGCTTCGACTTCGTCAGAAAAAGGGCTCTTTCGTTGTCGTTCATGCCCTAAAACGTTTCCCTCCCAGCTCCAGCTCATGCAGCACTGGCGCAAGTCTCACGTCGTGGAGCGAAGGTTTATCTGCGGCGTCTGCGGGAAGTCTTTTAAGAAGCACGTCCATGTGCGTAACCACATCCGTACGCATACGGGAGAGAAGCCCTTCCAGTGTTCGGACTGCGGGAAAACGTTTTCATCGCTGGGTAACCTGATGAGGCACACCCTCATCCATTCTGGCGTGCGGCCGTATCGCTGCGATGTGTGCCATCGCTCCTTCTCTCAGTCGTCCAACCTTCGCCAGCACAGCCTGCTGCACTCAAGCGCCGCAACACTCGCTTGCCCCGACTGCCCCGCCACTTTTCGTTGGACCACCAAGTTGGCGGCGCATCGATTTACCCAACATCCGGGAGCTCCGGCCCCTTTTCCCTGTCCTCACTGTGAGGAAGGCTTCCTAACCAGGAAGCAACGAGACAGCCACTGCCTGGAGCAGCATCCCACGTTGCTACAGGATGGTACACGGGTAGAGGTGCCTAAAGAGGCCCACAGTGTAGCGGTGGTCTCGGAGCCCTCCACCTCAAAAGCAACGACCGAATCAGCGGATTCAACCAGTCTGGCTAAAGGAGCGCTGGAATGCAACGTTTGTGGGAAGAAGCTGAATTCTCCCGCCAATTTACGACTTCACAAACTGAGCCACTTCGCCTTGGGCCTCGGGCGGCCACGGTGCGCTCCAGGCAAGCGGCCTAAAGCTCACCAGTGTCCCATCTGTGGCAAACTGTTCGTGTCGTCCTCTGGAGTCGCACTTCACCAGCGAGTCCACACCGGCGAGCGGCCGTTTCCCTGCCAGGTGTGCGGAAAGCGCTTCCGTCAGAACACTCACCTGCGCGAGCACCTGCGCACGCACTCCGGCGAGCGGCCGTTTCGCTGCGAAGTGTGCGGAAAGGGTTTCATCCAGAGCATGCACCTGGCCGAGCACCGTAGAACGCACACAGGCGAAAGGCCGCATGTGTGTCCCCTGTGTGGCAAAGCCTTCAAAACCTTCTCCAACCTGCGGAACCATAAAAAGACCCACGCGAGGCAGCAGAGGCTGGATGAGGAGGCTGCTGCCCAGGCTGCTCTGGAGGCCAGCGCCGCTGTGACAGTGGTTGATGCTTCTGCGGTGGAGCTAGATGACAAGCAGCCTCAGCTCATCCAAATCCAGGCCTCAGATCTACAACAGGTAAGGTCTCGTAGAAATGAAATAATTAACACAAAGTAGCTCTTAAGGTTTTACTCACGTCAGACTTCAGGAGGTCATGTTGATAATTTAACATCATCTATTTGTTGAATTTGTTAGAATAAAAAATGTAAATCTATTAATTGGATTGTCATAAAACACCAAAGATGATCACTACTAAGCACAGTGGCTCATTCTGTCTCCGTTTTTTATTTTTAATGTTCACCCTTGCAGGGACAGGGCACTCCCACCATTATGTGTAATGAGTTTGGGGAGACCATCGCCATCATTGAGACTAGCGAGGGAGGAGTGCTGCCTCTGGAGCAGGCACTGGAGATCTACCACACAGCTTTGGAGAACGGCCTCACTATGGAGACGGTTGCTGTGGACAGAGTGCAGCTGCTCTAAGGATGAGTTAAACTAATTCAATCAGAATTACTAGCATTAATGCTGGCTGAAACTAATAAGACTACTGTGAGGTTTAACATTGAGCTGAGTAATGATCTACTGGAATCACATATTTATGTACTGGAAACTTTATTTAAAAAGCAGACCAAAGTATGTCAGGTTCCCTTGTAAACGAAGCTGCGAGGGGTCATTGTTAATGTGTGAAAAACTCTGCATTGTAAAAAATTATATGGTGTTAAATATAAAGGACCATTGGTTGTGCCTCAGATGATATTTGTATGATTATTTTTTAATCACTTTTTATGAAATGGATGTAATTTTTTTTTCCTCTTGTTTGAAAGTTTGGTCATCCTGTTGTAAATGGGCAAAAATCAATAAATGATTTTCCACGATTGGAATTTGTGACTTACAGTAAAAAATATTTACTCTAGCTGTTATGTTTAAGAGTCTGGATGAAAGTAATGCTTTAAAATTATTTGATATTGTATTTCTACTTGAAACTGTTTTCATTTACACTGCCAGAAAACAAACAAACACTTGAACACCTATTTTTATTTGCATAATGAGAAGGTACAGATCCAAACTTAAATTACTAGTAAATTCCTTTCTTGCATACGGAACAAGAAAACACAACACGAAAACATTAATAGCCATATTTATTGTTTTTTTTCCCCTTCAGTAATGGTATCTTATAAGTCATTTTATGTTCAATGACAGATTGTTCCATATCAATAATGAGTCTACTGACTCTACAGTTATTTACAACACAACCAAGTCCTGCACAAAGACACAACCAGTATTATAACCTACCACCTCTGATTTGTTACCTCCCCTCACTTCCCCCAGTTTTTCTCTCTGCCTGAAAGGTCTGGAGAGAGCATTAAAGTGACAAAAGGAGGAAGGAGGGGAGGAAAGAAGTGGAGGAAGATGTACAAGTGTTGAAGCTATAGAAATCAGACTTAGCGAGGGACAGAGAGGCATATAGAGTTGTCTAAAAACATACGGCTTATTACTTTTGAAAGGATATAAAGGTCCACGTTTTATTTGTATTCCTATTTAAAATGAGCAATATAACTGCACCGCAGGTCCTTGCTGAGGTGAGAGGCCAGTCAAGGGAAGACTACAATGGAGGAACTGTACAGGTGTGGAGCAGCATCTCTCACCTGCCTCCAAAACTGTAAAAAAAAAAAAAAAACTTACAAATCTAATGCTGGCAGAAGAAAAAGGAAAAATTTGCCAGAAAACTACAAACAGGGGTTCACTGCAATGATATGAGGAGTAATAATAACCATAGGCAGAGTACAACAACAAACTGAATATGACAATGTTAAATACAAATCAAAGTATTTTTTTAAAAAAAGTTAATAAAACCGCTTGGCAATAGAAGATTATGGTCTTTTCAGCCTGACCCCTACATCTAAGAGCCAAGATGTGCCCGGTGACTCTGACCCTCCTCCGTCCTTCATGGCTAGCGGATGAGAGGCACAGGAATGCTTGGTTCCTACCTACTGGCATGTGCTAGGGTCAGTTGCAAGAAGGGATGACCTGGCCAGTCAGGTAATTGCAGGAATGATGGCACTGCCAGAAGTCCACTTTAGTTTCAGTCTTTCAGTCACTCCCGGTAGACCTCTCCTGAAGGTCTACAAGTGAGAAATACATCTCTCCAGGTCCACTGCAATGACTTTTCTTTGTCAAATCGCAACGTTTCCAGCTGTTGAGGGCCCAGCCCCCGAATGTCAGCAGAAACAAAAACACAAGCTTACAGTTAAGTAAACATACAGGTTGTTCCTCAAGCAGACACTTACCTGCCTTTACTCATCTAAAACAGTTAAAACTAATATCAAAATGTATAACTATTTAAAAACTGCTAGCTGTTCCCCATTTCAGCCTAAGCAGGTTTCTCTGTCCGAAATGAGAACCGTTTCATCTTCAAGGCAAATGAGTGCAGCTGAACATGATGGTCCTTAGTTCACTGGCATCAATGGGATCTTTCTTTAAGGTGGTCAGTACAGAGTGCTAATTCAAGTGCGGAAATGAAGAGTTTGGAGGGTGTGTGTACATGTGGTATTTTCTATGCCACGACTTTTTCAAATGTCTGTTTTGTTTTTTTGGTGAAAAGGTCACACATCGCAAATAAACAAATCTCAAAGGTTGGCAGCTGCAGATGGTAAGAAATTAAGATATGACCGGCTAAAAGTAAAGAGTATGGACATAGATAAATGTAAGGTTGGAAAGGTGTGACGTGAAGAGTCACTGCTTCACCAATTCAACTTGTCCTCATCCCTCATCTAGAAGAGTCCTGTGAATCTCGAGGTTCCTCTGGGCTCACTTCCATTTCCTGTTCCATTTCTTCATCCTGTAAGTCTCCACCTCCTCTCCCGGATCCATCCCCTGACTGGGAGCCAGAAGGCCCAGGGAGGGAAGCAGCTAAATCTGAGGGGCCTAAACCAGGGGCATCAGAGGGAGCCGCCGTTTGCATGATCTTCTGCCGAACCTCCCTGATCTTCAACTGTAGACACACCTTGGTGGGAAAGATGTCAGAGTATCTAGTCTGGAACGCAGCAGTGGCCTGAGCTGAAAGCAGGAAAAAATATCTGTAAATGGAAATGCCTTCTGAAAATAAAATAAAAGGTGTTTGTTTATGTGTGTTTCTGTTGTACCTGATGGAAAGAAGCCTTGCTCCTGGAACAGCTGCATGACAAGTGCTCTCCTCTGGTCCAGTGTTCGTCGCAGGGAGGAATACGGCACCTTTTCAAACTCCAGTTCTGCCAGGATGTCCTCTCCATCTGTAGCTGTGGAAGCAAAGAGCACATCCAATGATTATTCTTCAGCTTATTTTACCTGGATATCATGTCATTTCTTTGAAGTCAAACAAGGAATTTCTTGTTTTTGTTTGTTTAGTTACTGCTTCAAAGGTTAAAACATCATCAGGCTGGCTGAAAAATCCATTCACAGCATCCTTCTGTATTAATTCTTTCTAAAAAGGTAAAGATTTATAATGTGCCATCTTTTGTTTAATATATTGATCTGTACAGTGCTTACAAAAGAGGATGGAAAAGATATTTTCTCTGTATTAGTTCATTAAAGGAACAGAACAGTTTAAGGTGACATTTGGCTGCAGAGTTGCTGACTGCAAATTACTGAACAGCAAACCAGGAGGAGAAACTGAACCGGCTGCAAGAGAGAGTACCTGTGACGTACAAAAGTTCTGAATATTATCTAGCATTTCTGATTGTTAATAACCCTAAAATGTTATATTTTGTTACTTTAAAAAGGAGCCTTTTTGAACACATAAATTTTTTTCCACCGAGTACAGATTCTTCAGCCTCTCACCATCCTTATATAAATCTGTAGATCACTTAACAACTAATAGAGCAGGAAAAATATTCAAATACATTCGAATACGTCTTGGAGCACTTCCCCTTGATTTTCTGGGTTTTACCTGCTCTGTCAAAGGTGAAGATGTCTCCCTCACACTTGGCGGCACTTTTAGGCGTGTTTGGCTCAGAGCTACAGCTGGAGCGCCGCCGACTCTTCCTCTTTGGGGAGACTTGTTCATCAGTGGCCGAGTCCAAATCTGGAAGCAGACGGGAAATTATGATACAAAAAGAGATTAAAAATGGCCATTATTTCAATTTGTTTTGATGATTCATTTCAGAAAATGTCAAAAGAGCTACAAATCTGGTCGAACTAGAATCTAGATTTCAGTCACTGCTACTGCGATGCAGTCTAAAAACATGTCTCTGTGTCCTAAAATGCTCTTTAACCTGTTGAGTTCTTCCTTTTGCGGCGATAACTGCCCAGGATGGCGCGGGGTGAAGTGGCCAGACTCTGCAGGGTTGGTGAAGGCAAAACCTCCTCGGGCCGAAACTCTGGCAGCTCGGCAAAGCGTTCCTCAAAATATACTTCTGAAAGCACCCTGCCAGTCCAACAAGCACACACACACACAATATACAGTATATATACACTGTCCATCAATAATTTCTATATGAAATATTCTCGAAGGCATTGACTCACTTGTCCACAGAGTCGAAGGTCTTCTTTAATGGTGGTGGGCGGGCTTTGATTTTTTTAGGTGTGGGACCGTCTTTGTCAGTCTGCGGGGGTGGCAGAGCAGGCTCTGTGGCTGATGGAGGGGGCAGAGGAGAGGAGGGGAGCGACTCTTTCCATCCAGCCTGCAGAGAGTTCAATACAGGCATTTCATACATGAAGACAAAAGGTATCGTGTGGACTCCAACTACATAGCGGTGCTAGAGAGCATGATGCTCCTCTCACCTCTTTGGTGGTTGTGCTTTCCCTGTTCCTTGCGTCAGAGGAGTCTGATGTACTAGAGCCCTCCAGGGGTCTGTCAGAGGATGTCGGCTCCTCAATGAGATGTGTTGATGGAGACCCCGTCTGTCCTGACGGCTCAGGATCAAAGGAGAAATGACTGTTGGCCGACGTTTCCCGCTCTCTCTCTCTTTCCTTTTCCCGCTCCTTCTCCTTCTCTCGCTCCCTGTCTTTGTCCCGCTCTCTGTCTTTCCCTCGGCCTCCTCCATCATAACTGCCGACAGGGATGTTTGCCACTGTTGCCTTCACTTTCTGAGGGATCCTGACTGGAAGCTGCATTAGTTTGAGTGTACCTGGTGTAGCGAGTATAAAACAGGAAGAAGAAACAAAATAAATAGCAAAAAGGATACAAAATTAATTTTAAAAATTGTCCTTGATGGAAATAATACAGGCAGTCATACCAGGTGCTTGGATCTGAAGGGGAGGACTGCAGGGTCTTAGAGACACAGTTGAGCCACTAGGAGGTGCAGCTGAGCTGCCACTGCTGATGGTCTGCATCTGCCTCTGGTGCTGTCTCTCCAAATGGGTCTGCAGTTCTGCCTGCCTGTCAGTCTGCCTGTCATTTTGTCGATCGGCTGATCTGTCTGGAGGCAGGTGTCTGTCTGCAGGTCGGTCCGGATGTGGCTGTGGATGTGGGTGCGTAACAACAGTGGGGGTTGTTGTGTATTTGGGCAGGATGTGAGGGGAAGCGCTTGAAGGGCTAGAGACAGAGTAGACCACACTAGGGGGAACTGCTGCCATAGAGACCACCCCTGTTGCCATGGAGACATTAGGTGAAGGAGGGTAGATGGCAGTAACTATCTGGCCCCCGGAGCCTGAGGCAGGGGCTGAGGTGGAGGGCTGAGGGGACTGAGCTGTGGCTAGAAGCGGTGGCTGACCTGAAAGGAGGAGACGGGAGGAAACGGCGATAATTTATAAACTTTTCACACGAATAAATATTCATTTCACTTCTCTACTCTTTTGAGTTCAGACTCGATAAATGACTGTCAAGACTTCACTGCATTTTACTACCATTCGATCACATCCATAAAACCTTTTATCATTAAAAGTTGTCTAAAGATTAGTGTTGGTTCATCGATTAAAAAAAAAAATATTCCAGTATATTTTGAATATTGCAGTTAGGAATGAAGGAGATGAAATGTGTAGAATTTACAAAAACATAAAACCTTATTTGGACCATGTTGCACCTTTCATTTCAGTCAATATCCCGTCAGAGTGGCGCAACATGGAAAAAAATATCCTTGCTAATATCCTTGCTAAGAGCGAAGCTAATCAGATTTTCATTTACAAACTTTATACTTAAATGATCCTAAAAAGATCCCATGCTATGTTATACTCCAAGAAGTTTTGAGACTTTATATGTTGTGGTCAACACTCAAGATCAAATACAGCCCACATGATACATGATTGTCAGAACTATAAAGTTGATATCTACTCCCTTTGGGCTTAGAACAAAAAAACTACAACAATATTGCAATTTCTCTTTGGGATTGATAAAGTATTTTTTTATTTTTCATTTTCATATAAAGTTAAATATACATAATCGTTACTTGCGAAATGTCAGGTGATATGTGCTCATGCTTACTTTATGTCAGCAGTCCTCTTAAACAACCCCAATCATATGACTCTCCATATGTAAATGTTTCATTTAAAGGATAGTTCATCCTCAAGTTTCATGACTTGAAAATGTTATGTGGTGACAGTAATGGTGCTTTCTAATCAACATTTTTTTATCCACTCTTAAGTCAACTTCACAAAAGTTTATTGCCTTTCAATTAAGTTTTTCTTTCCCTTTTCCTTTTTTAAAAATGTACTGATATGTAGAAATTCAAACACACACAGCAAACATTTATGTCATGAGTAAACACGTGAAATAATTCATTACTAAAGAAGAAACATAACTAATACTTGCTGACATGAAAGGTTAATCACAACATATGCAACTGAAACTTTCACAAATGGCCAAGGTGACTATCTTGTTTGTTCTTCCTCAAGGTCTTGTTTCAGGTTAACAACTATTGCCGTGTAGCTTATTCACTCCAAATGGAGTAGAAAACACACCCAAAATACGTAACCATAGCAGCAACATTTGAAAAAATTAGCTTCAAATTCAGTTTACAATTACATGGAAACACAGCCATCGTGTGGTGATGAGCTAGTAGATGAAAAATCATGGTGACGTCAGAGTTCAACTATGCCCAAATAAAATGTTAAATTTTACAAGCAGTTCTTAGCCCACTACAAAGAACTTGAAATATTTCAAAAGTGTCAGGCCCACAAACTAGCAGCTCACACCTAATATTTAAAAAAATATCTTTACACATACAAAAAGTAAAAACTCTTCAACAGTGAATTTACAAATCTGATGTCTGTCCATTGTTTTGTACAACCCTACAGTGCAAAGCCAGAATATGCTTTTCAAAACAAAGTAAATGTCTTTTTAAGCCGAACATTTCTCTCAGAAGAGACTGTTCAAGGTTCTGCTGAAGGAAATGGTCACAAAAAAAATCTGAGTGAAATGTGGTATTTATGTACCAGCTTTGTGGTTGTTTTGCTCAGAAACTCTTCTTAACACAGACTGACTAGGCAACTTCCTCGTGCGAATCAGCTTAAAAAATGTCCAACTATTCTTTAGCCAAAGGTGTGTGAGTATTGGGGATGTAAATCAGATGCCATATTATTTACTGAATTACTTTAAATGCTGTTAGGTAGCTAATATTTCGTACTGTCACTGCTAAGAAGAGCAGCTGTTTTTAGCCGTGTGACATAGAACCTTTCAGCAAACCAGACAGGTTTTTTTTTATACCTAAAGAAGTAAAAGGAGAAGGAACACTGAATTCCGAGAAATTCCTTCTTAAATTGATAAAAAAATTAAAAAATAACCTCCAATTGAAAATTATAATGTGAAAAGTATGATAACTACAAATAATTTGTTGTGAAAGTGTAACTGGTACAATAAATATGTAGGCATTGTAGAGTGGAAGCATAAAGTACTGTAAAATGGAACTACATATGCAGATCACAAGTAACTTAAATTTTGTTGTATCTTTAATTATTATATTGTCATATGTACATTACCCCAAAAGACCAAAAGGTGGGTTCCGACAGTGTAGTTACAGTCATAAAGTATGATAAAAACAATTTTTTGCATAACTTGATATCCAAACTATTCCCCTAAACAATTTACTGTACAACTATATCTGAAAAAAGTGAGACTTTGCTTAGTTAAATCCAGGTAGTGACTTTTTTTTTGTCAGGAAGTGTATTTAGTTGTTTAAATCAAAGAGGTACAAGCCTCCTATTGGATAATTACTGCATGGGCGATTATCTTTCAGCTGGCAAAAAGTTATTTAACCCCAACAGATGCAATGAGTAGCTTCTCATTTCTTAAACAACCATGTGGAAAGACACATCCTGTGGTCATTTTAAGGATGTTAATCTGTTTTAAAAAAGGGTCAAATTACTGGACACAGAGGAAAGAGAGACAGAGGAAGTGATGCAGCCATCATGCCTAGTGTCTACTGTACAGGCCTGTGGGAGCAGTGCTCTGATCTGGGGTTGCTCCAGTTTGTCAGGTCTCAGTTCAGCAATATTATGTGCCCAAAGAATGAGGTCGACTGACTACCTGAATATACTGAATGCCCAGGTTATTTCATCAACAGACTTTTTCTTCCCTGATGGCACAGGCATATTCCAAGATGACAATGCCATGATTCAATGGCTCAAATTGTGAAACAGTGGTTCCCCCATCATCAATACAAGATCTAGGAGAAAAACTATGCAATACTGGATGGAAATAAATCTTGTGACATTGCAGAAGCTTATCAAAACAGTCCCACAGTGAATGTGTGCCGTAATCAAAGCTAAAGGCGGTCCAATGAAAAATTTATGTGACTTTATTTATTTTTTTGGCCAAGCAGTGTATTTGGAGGGTCATATTTGACCCATCGGTTGGTTTGTGTCACTATCGTGGCTCCTACAGCCCATTTTCTACATCTCAGAATTAGTCTATAACCAGACTTCATCTCTCTAGAGAACTCACCTGCAATCAATGGTTGAACCAGTGTCTGTCCAGGTGGTGCAATGGCTGTGAACCCAAGTGTTGCCAAGGGTGATGGAACATATGCAGATCCGGGAACCGGTAGAGCTTGTTGGGTAGGGGAAGAGCCAGTTGTTGTGGAGACTAGAGGCAGAGTAGAAGGGACCCCTGGAGTTGACTGAACATAGGTGATTCTGGACAGGAGGTCAAAATACAGAGGAAGAGATTAGACAAGAGAAATGCAAAGAAGTATAAAAAAAACTAAAATGGAATCTTTTTTTATAGACAAAAGACAAATGAAAAAAAAAAGGACACTGCAGTGGTGCCAACAGCTGGCTGTATGCTACAATAATAAGGCAGACCGCAGACCTAAAAATGTAGGGAACAGAGACATGATCAGAAGAAATGAGGAAGACAAAAAGAGAAGTTCTGCAGTGAGGGTCAGTTGATGAGTGTACATCACAGCCAAGTAGCACTACATGACTAGTGCGGTGTGAGGAGCTGAGAGGTAGTGTGGGGGCGGCAGGCAGAGGCAACTCGGGCCACCAGCAGCATGACTAACACATCCAGAATAGAGCTGGACTGTTACAGCTGCACCCCTACAGGAATTTGGTTTCTTGCCTTGTTTGCTCACTGCGCTTTAGGAAATTTGGTCTTTCGTGCCATAAGAAAACAGCACAACTCCTGATGTCTTATCTTATTCATTCCACATCAACAGAAATTATTTGCTGTAGTACACAAAAAGACAATATATATGTAGACATTTTAAATCTTTCTTCTGTGTTTACTTATTTTGTTCCAATATCAACAACAGCAAGAACCTACTTCTAAGTAAATCTGTCATTGGCCCATTTGAAAAAAAAAATAATAATAAATAATTAAATCCAAAACCACTGAATAAATCTTTAATCATCTGTCCAATGAGCAAAATTATTATGTAAACAGTCTTTAAAAAATGTGCTCTGCATGCTAACTCAATCTATTTAAGCACTAATGATGCCAGCTGGATTACTACCGGTTGAGTGATGTTTACTAGTAATTCTGAATTAAGCCCCAAAAGTTGTTTTTTCCCCTATTAAATAGCTTCAGTAGTATATTTGGAATTAAATGTTGCTTTCACAGTAGTAAACTAGCAATTAATAGGTCCAATTTTGTTCACACAAACATGTAAACATCACATTATATACAGACAAAAATAACCACTGTTAATTAAGCACCACGATTACTGATAAGTACAGAAGCTTAGAGGGCAGAGTGACATGTGCTTATAGGTGAGTGTCCATTTATCAGAGCTGTGTCAACTTTTACTGACAAATAATTTGTAACTTTTCCTGACATCAGATTTGTGATTACATTTTTTTTTCTTTTTCTTCTCAAAAGCACAAAACATCACAGGTTAACAGCAGTGACTTAAAACATATTGTGCATAAAAAGGAGCATCATTTGAAATTGCTTATTAATCATGAACACTTGGTTGTACATATGTATGTACACCTATGACCCACTGAGTGACACCAATAAGAATTAAAATATTGTTAACTGAAGTTGACAGCACCACATCACTTCAAATAAAGTTCACTTTATCTGTAAACTTAAGTTATTGTCCCCCTGTCAACTCCTAGTCTTGCTGAAATATGCCATTGAAACTGCCTTCTTCCAAATGACTAGAAGAAAAAAAAAGACTTCAAAACTTGGGGAAAGTTGGCTGGTAATGTGATCAATAGTTACTTTAAATGGATACATTTTCCTTTGCTGCCTAGTACTGCTTGAACAATATAAATCCCTTATGACAACAAAATATATTTCACCTGAATTGAGAAATATAATTCTTACTTTTCAGTGTTAATTTTTCTGTAAGATAACGGTTATTTGAACAAGTTAGATTTTTTGTCCAAATAAAACCTAACTATGGACCAGAACACAAAATAAAGTAATTCAGTAATGGTTTATCAGGAGTTCTACATTCATATTTTTTACATCAGACCAAAATATAAGCGCCATGTTCTTCAAAGCTTCTATGTGACTAAGTATTTCTATGTATACAACCTGCTACATGAAATTGAGTCTTGCAACCGTTTTGACTTTTGCTACCTTGTAGGAGCTTGTGGCAGAAGTACAGCCTGGGAGGGGGCTGATCCTGGTGCTACTACAGCAGCTGTGCCCACTGTTACAGGGAAGGGGCTGGCAGGATGCACTGCTCCACCCTGAGGCAGATGGGACTGGACCATAGGCATAGGAGCAATCTGGATTATCTGGAGAGGCACAGAAATGAGAAGTCATAAAAAAAAGGTATGGAGAACAAATACAAATCTGTAAATTGAAACTGAATACACAACTTGCATTTGTATGCCATGTTTAATGAAAAAGAAAAAAATAAATTTAGAAAAGTTTTCATGTCATCGGATCCAGTAAAGTGTTCTCTGACCTTGCTTCCAGACTGAGCACCGTTTTGGACAGGAAGAGGTGGAGCCACAATGGGAAACTGCTGGGCAGGGGCTGGCGCAGTCCGTACTGTTGCCATGGGAACAAGCATTTTACCCTGGAGCACTGGAGACTGTGTTTGCACTGATGCAAAGACAGAAACGGGGGAGTGAGCATTTCATTAGGAGTCACGACAAAATTCTAGGTGTATAATGTACTGTCCTGACTGCTGTCAAAACTTTTACCTCTAGATCCAGGGCTGACCACACCCACTGCTGGACTAGATGTATATCCTGTTGGTAAACTTGTACCCTGCTGTTTTCCGTTGGCCAAAGACACATGTGTTGGTGGAGCTGTGGGTAGGTTGAAGATACTGGTTGGCTGGCTGAGCTGCTGAGGTGGACTCTTGGGGTTGGGGTTGGCAGGTAGGGTGGGAAGAATGTATTGAACTTGGGTGATAGTCTTATTGCCCCCATGAGGTGCCAGGGTGGAAGCAGGAAGAAATTGGGGCTGAAGCAGGGACAGAGGCAGGGGCCCATTAGTTTGGCTGTGTGAAGCTGAAACAGCTGTGGAGGGAAGCGGCTGCTGATGGGATGGATGAGGTTGAGGGGAGGGAGTGATGAGCTGTACAGCAGATTGTGCAGACAGAGCTCCGCCTAACACTAAATTAGTCACTACACCACCAGGACCCACACCTGCACCTACAGGATTTGGTGATGATGAAGAGTAGTACCCACCCCCTGCAGCCGTGGCCCCGCCTCCTGGTCCAATCAGAAGATGTGGCTGCTGCTGGGGAGTCAGTGACTTCCTCTCTGGAGGATGTGGGCTAGATGAAGTGCCTCCATCTTTAGGTTTGCTGGCAATGGGAAGAGGTGTGCTGATAACAGGACGCATTACATTGGTCACCACTGTGGAGGCCACCCTCACAGTGCCAATGCCCAGTAGTGGATTTGCTCCCAGCGAACATACTGATGAAGATGGAGGCCCTCCAGCTGGACAAGTGGACATGACTGATTGACCAGAAGAGAGGGACAGAGAAGAGGCTTGCAAACTTCCACCTCCTTCACTCCCCAAAGTGTCCTTTCCTTCTCCCTCACCTCTTTCTTTCCTCCTATGGTCTAAAAACCCTCCTGATCTTCCCTCGTCGTAACGCTTACTGGGGTAAGAGGAAAGTGAGACACTCCTGCCATGGGGAATATAATGTGAGGAAGTGGATGATGCAGAAGAGCAGATGACTGGAGCAAAAACTCTCTAAAATAAGAACAGAAAAGGTATTACAATGGGGAAACAACATTCAAAAAGACAAAATAACACATTTGCCAACAACAGGAGATTAATGATCTTACCTTCCGTTCACTTTCGTCTCCTGAACCATTTTCACTGTCGCTGTCAGTCACCCGCTCCTTACACTTGAGGTCTATTGAGCTGCTAGGATAAGGGTCCTCTGTGGAAAAGCAAAATACACTACAGCTAAACTTTACTTTCTTTGAAACTTATAAAACTTTTATTAACTCCGGTCTGGGAGTTTCTATGTTTAAGTCTTGCTGTGTTGCCTCCATTTTTTTTAATCATTTATATATAATGATCTAACCTGACAAAAAAAGTGTACAGTTCCTATAAAACTGTCTGAACTGTTGGTAGTTGATTTTTTTCAAATACAATTACCAACAAAAAACCTATCGTAATAATTACCTTATTGAATCCTCGTGATATATTTTAATATAACCACCGTGGTAAAATGTATGTTTGTTCACTTAATGTCATCAACATTTTAGTCATCATTATGCTAGACTAAACACAAGAGTTAGAGTTACACCACAATTGTAAGACCAGAAATGCTAAACAGAGACTAAAATTAATTCCGTCTTGCAGTCATTTAGCGTCAAGCCTAGCCTGGGATTGGCTGAGAAATGGGAATTAGTTGATAACATTAAAGTTAATTTACAGTTCAGGTTGAAAATATTGTTTCTCATAAAACCTTTTTGAGAATGCATCATCGAAACAAAACAGCTATCGTGAAGGGCCAAGCCATCAATGGTGCTTCAGTATCTGGCAATGAGTGTCAGATACTGATGATACCTCAGACTTGGAATTACAAGTCAGAGACACATCAATGATTTTCTATAATTTAATGCTCAGAATTACTGTTTAAAAGATGACACAGTGGTACAATATGTAGCTAAAACTGCTCCATCATTGTTTTTCCGTCATATATTTAAAACAGTTCAGAAGCAGTCAAAGATTGGCTAAATTTAGCCACATTAACCCTTTAAAACTGGATGTTGTTGCCGGCGACAGAAAATAACATACATTCTTTGAAATACCGTAACTCTTCAGCCATTCACGCTTTTTACACAATTCCAACAGATTCTGAAGGCTGAGAAGCACAGCTTTGCACTGATATACGGCACATTACAGTAGTCCCCACTGAAAAAACACTATCTCTTTAATCTATAGTGGCTTAATGAGTAGAGTAGGGCTGATTTCTCACCAATTACATCATCATCTCCCTCCTCCTCACAGATCACCATGCGCTCCTCATCACTGGTCATGTCTTCACTGACTGCCCGTTGAGTCTGTGACACTGGAGGTGCATGGCTCGCAAACTGACTGCCGCCATCCCCACACATCTGCATTTATGAAGACATGTGTTAGTGCCATATCAGTGTCTTTACTTATTAATTTATTAACATGATCGTGACAAAATAATCTGATAAATTAGGTGACTTTTTCCAGTGACTGAATTAGATATCAAATAGCCTTATTTGTACTTGAAATCATAGTTACGAAACCTGCCTTCTAGGAAGTCCTTCACTTTTACCTGTGCCAATTCTGCCAGGGCTTGTGTGTTAACCCTGTCGCCTCGATCCAGGCTGTGCATGGCACTTTGAGAGAAGGCTCTGGGACGGGTAAGCTGGCTCACATGCCCCTCTCCTGTAGTCCTCTCAGACACACCCACCAAACCTGGACCTACACCCTTTAGATCCACAGACTGGGGTTCTATAACAGGGCAAAACAAGGTTGTTTAAGGACTAAAAATAAACAAACAACTGACATGAAAATGCTCTACTTATGCACTATAAAACACAAGCATGACCAACCTGTGGATTCAGACATGCTCCTCTCTCTGATTTCTTTGGCCCCAGGTACTCCACGGCCTTCAGAGCTGGACTTCTTTCTGTCTTTGTTGCACCACTTCCAGTCTGGATGAGCTTTAAAGTGGGCCTCTTTGACCTACGAACAAGGGAGTCATTTTAAACATACATATATGCTGAAATTATAAATCAGGTTTAAAAGTGAAAGTGGTTCTCTGTCTGCAAATTTATCTTTGTACCTGGAAGGCCAAGTCGTGATACTTCTGTTTCTCTTTTGGTCCCAGAGCGTACCACCACTCCCCAAGAATCTTGCTTACTGTCCTGTTGTCCTGGTTTGGGTGCCTCTGGTGCACTAATGCTCGATGGCGCTTACTGAAAATCATGAATGCATTCATTGGTCGCCGGATATGATCTTTCTCCCTCTGAAAGAGCAAGCAAAAACAGCAGAAACTCATTAGATCAGGGGTGTCCAGCTCCGGTCCTTGGGGACCACAATCATGCAGGTTTTCGATGTTTCCTTGCTCCAACACACCTGGCTCAAATTAATGAGCAGAACTTCATAGGGCTGTTGGATCAATTTAATTTGGGTCAGGTGTGTTGAGACAGGGAAACATTGAAAACCTGCAGGACAGCGGTCCTCAAAGGACACCCATGCATTAGATTACTAATTTCAATTCAAATAAGTGACAGAGACAATGGATGCAGGAAGCAAAACTACCTTTCCTGGGCTGCTCTTGTCTCCATCTTTGGGCAGTGCGCTTAGGGACTGCGTACGTCTCTTTACTGGTGATGTAGTGAGGGGCTGCTCAGGTACGACTCCTGGGAGGAAGCTAAAGGACACCAAAGAAATTACTCCGACTATAATCTTTACTACACATTTTCCTCAAGGCTGAAGTTCAAGCAGAATTATACATTTTTGTCTTCAGTCTGTTTTTAATACTTTATTCTATAATTATTTTAATAATACTATTTACTATAGACATCCAAGTAGCTCAGTTCCCATGGGATACATCACTAGATTAATTCATCCGTTTCAATGGCTGACAGCCTGGCCACTGCTTTTCATATAGAGAGACTAGAGATGAAAAGCTTTTGTTCTTATCTGCTTTGTTCTGGCACTGAGTTCTTCTGCCCAAATTAGAGCAAGGATACAGAAAATATCACACTTCCTAACTGTGTGGGTACACAGCACCACACAGAACATTACTGTGAAGGCTTGCTTGGACAAATACTGTACATATCTGTTTTAATGGAAGGACAATGATGGAGTTCTGTAAGTGTTACATATGCATCCTCATAACTGTCTTCACCAGTAAAATCCATATAAAAAACAAGCTCTTACGGGTCATCCACATCACTTTCAGTTTCACTGTCAGGTCTCTCCCTCTCTGCTTCACCCTTCTCTTTCTCTGGAAGTGTCTCATCAGAGGAAGGGGGAGGCCGGGATGGGGGACCTCTCTCTACAGTGGGAGGTGCCTCTGCAGGCTCCTGTGAAAGCGCTGCCACACCCTGACACTCTGAGGAAACAGAAAAAAATATAATAACTAGTACAGGCCAAAGTAAAATGGTGAAAACATACTGAAAAAATATATAATACCAATCAAATGTATACACTACCTGTCTTTAGACTAGGTGCTTGAGGGTGGTTGACTGGGTGCTGGCCCTCTCCTGGATGAAAAGAAGCATCTGATTGGGTGGGTGCCAGAAAAGGAACCAGTGAATGCCAAGGGAAGACTGGAACTGACCGGGGCTCTACATTGGTCCACACTGCAGAGGAGAAGAAGTCAACAATAATGCCATCCGATGTCTATAATTGCATAATATGCTATCCAGCTCAGAAACCAAATTCAAAGAAGCAGGCTTTCTCACACTCTGATTATCAAGAAGCTGTTTCCTTATTTGGGGTGTTGCACAGGCTTCAGTACAGCACTCACACTAAAGTTGCATTGCTACTGCAATGACTAGCCTCTTTTAATTTCTCAAAATTAGTTTACAAAATGTTTCATTATTTCTGGATACAAGCAGGTCAGACACAGACTAAGGCCCAGCAGTATGGTTACATTAGTGGTTACTTTGGAAACGGAGCACTACTGGATTTCATTTCAACCCTATATCCAGGGGGTGGTTAAGATCTGTAGGGAAGTACCAGTCCTTTCAGAAGTACAGTGCTGCCACGGTAGCAGACCTCCATCCACTTAACTGGTTAAATCACTCCAACAACAGCAGATGTACAAAAGGACTCTGTTCTCAATAAACAGGCTAGATGGGGAACAGAAGCTGTTCTACTGAGTCTAAAACAGAAATGATTAATAGGCTATATAGCTCAGTGTTTATTTCCATTTCAATAAATAGTTTATAAATGCTTCTCCACAAACACATCCAGAAAATAAAATCCACCCAACTCAAGATAGGTAAAACAAAATTTCAACTAAAGTATAATTGAGTACTGCTGTTTGTGTGCAAATGTACATATTATTTATCATACAAACAGAAAGACATGTCACATGTACTAACCAAACATGCTTAATCCTTGGCGAAGATACTGGGGATTCTCTGATGAGAACATAGTTGAATGAAATCTTTAACGTGTCTCCAAAAGAGAATAACGATATGGTCTTTTAAAACCTCTTTGTTTTACGACGCACAGAAATGCACGAAGGGAAACATCTTCAATCCAAAATCTCGTGCTGATATTGCTGGGAAGCTCGCAGATGACGACATGTGCTCTATGGTGTCGGTGCCAGTTTCATCCCTTCAGACTGCAGTCAACATTCACAATTATTATAGCATCACAACCCGCCATGATGAGGATTTTAAAGATGTCATGAAGAGAGGTATCTTTTTTGTACTTGGATAACAAGAGTTCAGTCGAGATGCCCGTATCGCAGAATGCCGCAATACTGAGCAGACGCAGCAATCCCCCCAAAAAAATCAGTGGACAAAATGTACTATAAACGACTGCAATAAAAAACTAAACTTAAGCTGGCTTTGTATGAATGCAAAGGCGTGTAGATGAAAAGTAAAAATATGAATATGATCGAAGGCAAGGTTCCTCCTCCCTTTGGTCTAATTACCCCCGATGCCCTCTCTCTCTGTTTGTTTACATTACTACAGCAGCTTGGTCAAGAAGGGGTTAACAAGGCCTCTGGCCCATCCTCGGCCTGGGTTAAAACATCCACCCGGGAACTACGCAGTCTTTCTGGGCCATGTCAAACTGTGCTCTACGCTACAGTGCAGCTGACGGGCAGGTGGACTCGGCAGGTTCGGAAAAGCACATAAAACCCCCGATTCAAACAACTGAGGGTTTGATGTAAGAGAGCACCGTATTGATCAGCCTGAACAGCTCTGAATCGACCAAAACTGAGTGATTGTTATGTTTTTGATTTTTTTCTTCTTATTCTTCTTCTTTTTTTAACAAACTTACTGTTTGAGGTGTTTGTTGTTTACTTTAACACCTACTTTAAGAACTGCTGATTCAATTCAGAAACCACGGGGACGCAATTTTAGCTGCCCCTAGCAATAACCGGAGCCTCAAGTGCACCGCTCCAAATTGAACCAACCTCTCGGGAACGCCCCTGGTCGTGCACCCGCCGCACAGACACAGGCAAAAGAAACGCAATTGTTTTCATCTCTAAACTACAAAGGCATATTCACATCTATCGACTGCCCAATTAACGTAGACTGTCTGACAAGTGCAGTACTTAAAAATAATAACTTGTTCCTCCCATTACATGCTCAAGGAATCGTGATAATGCACCTGTTTTAAGCTTGTAATTGAGCCATCAAGAGAAAATTAAAAATCACCCCTGAAGACGAGCCACCCAACATGGGATTAACTCTAGAAAACACACATGAGCAGATGTCGTGAATATGGTGCATTCATCCATCACCCTGTGCTTAAACGCCCGCTATACATCGGTTTAATTACCAAGAGAGTCACCAAAAAACACTGTGTCTAATACTAGCCAGGGTTTAGAGCTTTCTTTACAGACTCCAATTAAAGCAGCTCCTGTCCTTCCTGGTCAATCTGGCTACAAACCTGACGTAAGCTAGCAAGTGATAAGACTACAACACAGCGATAAAAGCGACCACGGTGAACACTCCTGACTCCAGTCAGCCAGGAGAAAAGGGGGTGAATCGCTGTAGCAGTTGTATTTTTCTGACTCCTCCTGTCCTCCTCGGGGAAGCTTACGAGGCAGCAAACGAGAGACCGGTTGAAGATGCCAGAATAAAGCCCCGAAACAGACCGGGGGGCTTTAAAAAAGAAGCAACGTTTGGTTAGAGATCCGTTCGTCTGCAGCAGGTTAGCTAGCGACTTCGTACGGACGACATCGGCGCGCGCTCTGTCCAGTCCGTGTGATACTTGCAGTTACGAGTGTTGTTTCGGCCCAGAAGAGTCCTCATATAGCATCTCCGCTTCTCCTAGTCCGGGTTTAAACCCCTATTTTAGTCTTGTTCTCTCTATTGCCAGCCTTAGCCCTTTCTTTCTCTTTCCCTCCCTCTTCCTCTTGTTGTAAACTAGGCTGCTTGCCCCCCCCCTCCCCGGTTCTCGTCCCCCTCCCCTTCTCGTCCTGTCAACCTCGCCCAGCCTTGTCCCGCCCCATTAAGCAAAGTCCATTCGTTATTGGCCAAGGTAGCCACCTGTCATCTGCCCGCCGGGAAACCTGATTGGCTGGACTGTGCGCTGGAATGCCAGTCATATGCAAATTACACCCGGTTTTACAACTATAGGTTTTTCTCCCCTCAAAATATGAGCTAATTTACCAATTCAATAAGAGCAACTAAAAGAAGTAATGTTTCTCGATTATATTAATTAAGGGACACAATCAGACATCCAGAAAACGCTTGAAGAGTATGTATTTTTAGTGTTTCGATCCATAACCCCACCTTAGACTCGTGTCATTGGTGTAGGATCCGTAGTAAACCTTGATTGATGTGTAAAATAGCCAATCAAACCGCGACACTAAGATGTAGGCCAACCAATTGCTTAACAGAAGTAAAACAAGATCCCTCCCACTTACACATCCTCTGCTCCAGCTTTAATACCCATAAAGACCATCCTAGCAGGGAGGCGCCAGTGTGCCATCTACTGTTTAGCTGCCACGGTGAATTAGGTCTTCCTATGCAATCTGCACAAGGGCTGAGGGCGATAGGTCAATATAGCATCGTATAAACCCCATTAAACCTGCTATTTGTCTGTGTATACATAACTGCCAACTATAACGCACAAGCTCACAATTTAAGAATCTGCAATATTCACTCCAAAGATAGCTTTACACCCTTTCTATCGTGGTTTTGCTTTCAAAATTGCAATAAAAGTAGGGAGGCAAGTTATATAATTCTCCACCATTAAAAGCTAAATCAAATTTTGTCCACGTTTCCATCTCCCTATCACGGAAATGTTCCGCTGCTGGAAAGAATTTGAAGCGTTAACATGAAACACTCATAGGGACAATGAGAAAACAAGAGAGTAGGGATAGTTGAAAAGAGAGGGAAAAAGGGTGGAACAGGCTAAGACTGGAGAGGACCAGAGGGTAAAAATAGACTGGGAGTCATTTTCAGCAGGGAGGGGGGTGGGTTTGGGGGGGGTGGAGAGAAAAACAACTTGTGAAAACAGAACTTCTCTTAAAAGGAGGAAGGATGTGTGGGGGCTTGAGGAAAACAAAGGGAAAGTAAGTAAAGGTACCTATGCTACATAACACCGATGAGATACATAGAAGGAAACAGGACATGTATGTGCAATATTGAGGCAAAAAGTCATGCTCAGCCTGACTCATGTAAGAAAAATACTATATTGGGAGGGACTTAATTACCACTACCAGTCCGTCAGCAGATCAGGAGTTTTGCTATCTGACCAATAAGGCTGTGAGAGCTACTGGCAGCTGCCATCATCAGTAGTAAAACGTTAACCCACTGGATCCTGGGTTACACTCAGATTTGTTTAAACAAAGAGCACAAACAGAAGACTGTCAAATATCTTAATTCAGATCTATGCAACTAACCTGAAGTGCTCCATACTAGCTTTATTTCCTTTATCTATTATCTTTGATGAAGTATCTCACACCTTGTAAAAAATATGGAGTGACCGAGGGGTCCTTCTGTGCAGTAGAAATGCTCATATAAGCATTGGAAGAAGAGACAGTGAGAGCAAGAGATTAAGGCTTATCAAATGTGCTGAGCTCTCAACAAGTCAATCCAGCAAACACAGCATGGTAAAGAGTGAGAGTTGGACAGCTTGACAGAGTTAGTCAAAAGTAAAGAGGGTGAAAGAGGGCAGGGGTGGGGGTGAAGGATTACTGTGGCTGCTTAGTGGTTACAACCCTTGATAAACATTACAAGCCCTTAGAATTGAACTATATCTGACCAGTTATTCAGAGCAGACTAATGAGTTTAATTTAATCCAGTTTGCATGAGAAATTATAGATTGATACAGACTAGAGCAAAATAATGTATGTGTTAGCAAATCATTTAGATGTGAGCACTAAAAATGAGCAGCTAAGATGAGAATAACTGATAACTGCAACTGCATAAAGTTGCAAAGAGGATGTGAAAAAACATGAGAAGTTGGTGGAAACCACAGAATTATAGTGTATAGTCTTTTAAAAATAGAGATAAGTAATGATGACTGGCAAAATAAAAAAGAAAGGGTGAAGAAAAAACTGTCACAGAGAAATTTTCCCTAAGTTAAGTTGCTCTCTGTGCTACTGTGCTGGCAGCGTAATATTTGTGTAGGTGTTCTGCAGCTTTTATTAGCCGTCTCCTCTTACAGATATCATGCTTTTATGTGCATATGCATGCATGTGTCTACCCCCCAATTACATCTGTCAAATGCCACGTGACATTGCACAAGAAACTTTTCCTCCTCCCCTTTACCTACACTGGTACTATGCAGACAGAGCACTGCCTTCACTCACTCTCCCACCCCTTCTCTCTCATCCCTTAATTCATCTTCCACCCCTGTGCTCTGTGTTTCTCCCTCCCACAACCCACCATTTGCGCCGTCCAATTATAACTCAATCTACCAGTTCTTTGCAGTTACCATGGCAACAGCTATGTTGGGCACAGGTTCCGATGTCGCCCGTGGCCGTCAGTCTTCCACTGACCACCATACGGCGCCTCAAAATAAACAGAACAAATCATTTTTAGATGGCTTATGGACACAGACAGGGACGGCTTCGTGGGACACAAACAGGATTTTTTTTTTTTTTTTTTAAACAGTGGGTTTATTTAAAGTAAAAAAAAAGAAGTAAAAAAAAAACATGCAAGTTCATATATCACTCAGAGGTACTAAGGAAACCTCCATCATCGAGTGCTTAAACGGTAACGGTTGTTGATCGTCAAATGGGGAGCTGCCATATTCTGTGGCTACATATCCAGGTGGATTCATGCTCTACCCATCAACTAACATCAGCAGGGAGGATGGTGTAAAACACAAACTTGAGACCAGTGTTTGGAGACACGGATCCCACAACCAAGTGAATGAAGGAATTTGTAATGTGTGCTTTTGGCCATCTGGGGGCACTACTAGCCTGCAGATAAATGGCTGATGAAAAGCCAGTGCCACAAAACCAGTGTAAAGACCGTGGGACTACAGATGCAAGGAGAGGAAAGGAGGAGAAAGGGATCAAGGAGAAAAAAAGAGATTCTCAAGCATAACACTAACTAGTTCCAAACTTGGGCATATTAGGAACACATGGAA
This sequence comes from Atherinosoma microstoma, assembly GCA_037177055.1. Lineage (NCBI taxonomy): Eukaryota > Metazoa > Chordata > Actinopteri > Atheriniformes > Atherinidae > Atherinosoma > Atherinosoma microstoma. Next base: position 10,814,011 of record JBBBVU010000006.1, read on the forward strand.
ACTGTGATCTCCTCAGAGCAGTGGATGTTAGATGGACATACACCCCAAAAAGGAAGCAACAAAATCTGAATTTGCTTTAACTTTGCATGCATGCACTCCAGGTCTTGGAGTCACCTCAAACAGAATTTCCACTGCAGCAGTGCATTTTGAGGATCTCCTCTAAGTATGCTTCACCCAATAGGAAATTGGATTTCACTGCACATGACTTTTGTGGTAAGTCTTGAGGGCTTCACATGTGTGCTTTGGTGCCACTCTAGATGGCTGCACAATCCAGATGTGGTTGTTGCCATGGCCAGGGAGGATATGCGGGGCTTTAAGTGTTACGTAAAGCAGGGGCGGGAGGGAGTGGGGATGTTATTCCCGGGTATCCGTATCCGGGTAGACCAGGATGAGAAGAGCCAAGTGGAAAGGAGGAGAGGCGATGGCACTGCAATGCGATGAAGCAAAGGGTTAAAAAATAAAGTGTCACAATTCTCGAGAAAGAAAAATCAAAAATGAGATGGAAGAAGACGAGAGAGCAGAGAAAAAGATGCATGCAATCGTGAAAAAGAAGATTGACATGTATTTAAGGGAGCATGATGTGTTTATTCAATGTTCCACAAAGTGTTTTGTGTGTGACAGGAGACAGAGAATTATATATTCTTCATAATATAAAAGAGGTATAATGGTATAAAATACTAATACATGAGCAACACTGAAACATAACTACATCAATTTCAAATGTTTTAAGTGCATTAAGTTATCTTCTGTTATTGAAATGATCATTTCTAATAATAATAAAACTGTCTATAGACATAACCATGTTGCATAGTATGTAAGATGCTGGTCAGTTTCCCTTCGTGTTTGTGCAGAGAAAGCTGGCGTTTCTGGTGATCTGGATACAGAAGAACAAATGAACGGCAACACTTCAGAGCTGGGCTCACGAAAGCGCAAATATGCTACAACAACTTTCAATATACATAAAAAGTCAAGTATTTTATGAATAAATACTAATTATAAAGATTTTAATCTTGAAAACAAACAATTCTCTGGAACTCCTCAGTTACTGAATAATTTAGAGGAAGCCCTCCGATTATCCAGGATCGTCTGTTGTCAGGGAATGTTGCATAAAACACCTGAGCTGCAGTAAGAAGGACCCATCAATAACATGTTGGTTCATAAACACATGTGAGCGCACTGAAGTTTGTCCTTTCTCTCAATGTAAAGGGATACAAGCACACGTGCCGTGCGCTCTCACACGCACACACAGACCCACACACACACACACACACACGCACGCACGCACGCACACACACATCAACACAAACGTGGGTGCCTACTATTTCTATCTATGATTATTCTGTGTTATGTACAAGCTACATCGGTGTGATGTTTGCTTTGTTGCCATGGCAACAGACGTTTGGTGCTCACACATCACATCCGGTTGTCAGTGATTGACACTTTGTTCTCTGATACAAACACAAACACACACATACACACACCTCATGCAACAAGCATGTGACACTATGAGGAGGGGTGGTCATACTTGGTCTTGTCTCCCAACAGTTTTCAGCCTCGTTCCTTCAGCAGTTTCATATTGTTCTTTAAAGTGCGTCACAGTCAGCTTAACTCAATTGGGGGGTGGGGGGAGGGGTGTTGTGGCATTAGTTCTGAGCAAATTATGAAAAACACTGCAAATCAGAGTGTATGAGTCAAATTGTGCAGCGAAAAGAAGAAAAAGAAGTTACATACAACCTCGCTTTAAATTGCATATCGTGTAAATGGCTTCCTTCTACCTCGTATGTAATGACCTCTGTCTTTATAAACTCAAATCACACTCACATCTAACTGATCTATAAGTTGCTGTATCATTATTAGTATGCAGACAGATCATCTTTAATTACTCCTCTCTTAACTGTGATGTTTTTTTTCCAGTTTTTTATCTTAGTTCTGTTTACACTTAAGTTCCTACCTGACCACAGAAACATTTAATGTTAATTCAATGAATCCTGCAATTGTTAAGTTGTAGCTTCTAAAGATTTTTTTTTAAAGAAAAATGAAAACATCTGATACTTTCAAGTATTTCCAAATCCCTGAATATTTTGCATGCAAATGGGTTAATAATTGGAGATGTTTCATTTCAGCGTTTTCAGCACCACGTGAACATTCATGCACTTTTTTTTCTTGTCATAAATCAGATCAGAAATTTATCCTGATACTGACACTAAACACAAAAATACAGACACGTATTTATAACGTTAATATGCTTCAGGATCAAGAAGAATATGAAGTGTTGCACAATATTAGAGCTCCTTTTTGTGTTTTTATTAAATTTCTTTTAATATAAAATCAGCCAAGATTAGTTATGTATATCTTTATAAGTAAAAAAAAATAAATAAAAGTAAACATTTTTTTACTAGGTTATAAATTGGCCATTTTTCACAAGCTGAGACAAATACACAGACACCTACACAAACTTTCCAAACTCAGCCTCTGATTGCACATGTGATTGCCCCGCATGTCATCCTCACACGCACACAGCCATGTGCATGGACTCACACAAAGAGGTGCTATTCATTCATTCATTCATTCAGTGTCTTTTCAGTTGCAAAAATAAAAGAGAGAGAGAGGGGGGGGGTTTGAGGAGGGACCGTACACTCAAAATGACAGCGCTCGTTTCCCTCCCCGGCCCACTTCTCTGACACACTCGTGAACATCCACACAGCGATAAGAGCACAAACAGCAAGGGTAAAAGGTGTTGTAAATTATTCTGAGTAAGACTGTACGTCCACACGTAACAGAACCGAGAAGTAGACTCAGCTGATGATGAATAATGCTCTCTCAGACACTTGCAAAAACACACTCTATGGTACAGCATATTTTCACACTGGAGTTTGCAAAAGAAATTCTTCACACACCCACACAATACACTGAAACTCACAGTATATAACCTACACACACAGACACACATTAGGAATCAACCCACTTCAGTATTGTTGGTCGTGGAGTCTCTTCACACCGTGTTTCACTACAATGTCGCATGAATCACTATTGAACAAACAAACATATGAACATGCACACAGCAAGAGTCAGTGGAAATAGTTTGTTGTCAGTAAGAAAAAGAGTTGCTGGGGTCAGGAAGTCGGCCTCAAAATTGAGCAAATTGATCAGTGAGCGATTACACAAAATATAAAACATTATGTCTTTTCATTCATGCTTTTGTATTCACCAGGAATTTTCTCTTTCGCTTTCTGATCTATCTTTCTTTTTTCTTTCTGCAAAACACCAAACTAAAACAATATGTATGAAACAGGTTTTAACCGGCCTACATATGGTTTATGTAGTCTACATGTTTCATACTCATCTGGACTTTTGGTTTTAAGTGTTAACTTCTGGTGTTGCGTGGATTCAAAGCTACTAGTCTCAATAACTACTTCTCTTTTCCTTTTATCTTTAGATTTTATTTTTTTTCTTTATTCATTTTTTATTACAGCCCCATGCTGTTGCATCACATCTCGGCTAAATAGTGAGGTATGATTGTTAGCACTCATCCTCAGAATTCCTGTTTGTAATGACTGGAAATATAATAGGGACTCTCCAATATCGACACAGCTAATCCTTTATAACGTAGACTAATCCCAATCAAAAACACAAAAAATCCACAGCATGCACATCAATGCACATGTTTTCTCTTTTGCAGTTTTTTTCTTTTCACACATACTCTGACAAACAGGAAAACACAGAAATATTTTTTTTCCTTTTCCATTTGCAATTAATATGGAAAACAACAATATTTAATTATTACTTACAAGTCTGCTTGAATTCAAATATTTACCATTAAATTATTAAATATTTAGCCCTAAATTCTGTCTGATACACAATGTGACACGGTCATTTTCCAAAAATCTTCACACACAACAAGATCCGTTTCTCTTTTAAGTTGCTGAGATGGGTCTTTTTTGCCTCAGTGGGTACTGATAAGCGATCTTAGTGAATATAGTGGTGTATTAGTTATCAGCAGCAGCATTTATAAAAAAGCCTAATACTGACCTGGTGAATCACAGGTGTTTGTTCCAAGGGCTTACACGGGTCACGTGACCAGCTTTAACATTTGGTGAGTGTTACCAGCAGACTGGAGGATGCTGTACAGACAACTGGGGGGTTGCCATATGGGACAACAACATGGTAGCTAGCAGGATCCTCTTTTACTGGGCATCAGCACACACAAGTCATGGCATGTTCAAGTGAATCTAAGCATCTATTTCAGTGTGGATGTGCAATCATGTAAAGCTTGAAAAATAAATAAAATCTAGCTTTTTGACAATTAATAAAAAAAAATACTAAGAATTATGTTTTATGTGTGTTTGTCCGAGATTGACACATTTGATGAATGAGACACAACACAGCATATTAACAGCTGGCTGCATTAAATGATCCGAAAGAAATTTGACGTATGGAAAGAAATTACCAAGCAATTCTCTTTGCAATTCAAAAAGTAAATGCCATTTTGAAATTTGAGCTTCCAAATAACTTTATCTCTGTGTTTGTGTGTGTGTGTGT
>JBBBVU010000006.1:10818649-10832335 GCA_037177055.1 Atherinosoma microstoma
TGTGTGTGTGTGTGTGTGTGTGTGTGTGTGTGTGTGTGTGTGTGTGTGTGTGTGTGTGTGTGTGTGTGTGTGAACCAAACAAAAAGAAAAACTCATAAAAAAACATTTAAACGCAACTTGGCTACCATTCTGTTATGTATTTAAATGTTAATTTAATTTGCAGTGGCTCCTGATCATTCTCTCTTCTGTACTTCTTTGAAGATTTACCTGCACAATTACTACATTTTGATGGAGTCTTGGTGTGTGAGCAAAATAATTATTTATTATTATTATTATTATTATTATTATTATTTACATCTTGCAGTTACAAAGCATGTAAAACCCAGTTTCTCAGCCTAAGATGAATGTGTCAGTAACTGACACAAAAGAGTCACTCAAATAACATTAAAACTTAACTACCAAAAAAAAGCTGACAAAAGTATAAAAACTAAATATAACATATATGTTTAGTACCGAATATTTGCAATTCAATTCAAACAAACAGATAAATTGTCTTAATTATCTAGTGAAATACACCAAGAGGCCTTAACCCCTAATGGAAAAAACAAACAAATAAACAAAAAAACTACCATCAGAAACAAAACCTCCCACATTTAGTTTCCAAATTGTAACTCATTAAAATAAAAAGGGCCATTTTAGTTCATCTTTGAATTTTAGATACAAAGCTGCAATTTTAAATGTCATGCAGGAATTAAGCATGACTCAAATGATCTTTTAAATTATCCACTTTTAGCTTTTCATGTAATTATCATTCAGTTTGAGATATAATACGTCTTTCCACTTATTTTGCCTGAATAAATACGTTCTCTACATTGTCTGTTTGACTAGATGCATATTGTTGTGCGTTCTTTCCATTAGTTTAATAAATGTCCCTCCTTTTCCACTGATGTGATCAAAGTCACAAACCTCACATACAATATACACCGACAAAAATGCACCAAGTCTCACCTGTGCCAGGACGTCCCATGATGATCTCCTTTCGAGGGACTGGGTGCAGACTTTCGGCTGGCAGGATGAGGGGCAGCAGAGCAGTAGGAGAAGGGTGACAAGGAACTGGCTGCTGAACCTCACCATCAAATCCGGTGCCCCTGCTGTCCTCTCGTTCCCCAGAGCTCTCCGTGCTGCTGGGAGCAGGGGCTGTGACAGTTGTGCTGACGGTAACTGACAGGGCCTGCAGGGGGGTTGCAGGGGTGTCAGTGGGGGGGAGGGATGAAGGTGTTGGGGACACAAGCACTAGAGTTTGGGCTGGGCTTCGCAAGAGGACAGCGCTGTTGGGTATAGTGGCTGCAGCAGCATTAATGGGGACGGGAACTTGGAGGCCAGAGACTTGCTGAGGAGTTAGAGCGGCTAGGGCAATGTCTTTAGATGAGGTGTTATCTATCCCCCCTTCGTTTCCACCTCCTCCTCTTCCCAAAGGGGCCTCTGTGAATTTCGCAAGTGGGACTTCGGGATTCCTCACAATTACAGGGGAGTCCCGTAAGGTCTGTTGGCATACAGGGACCACACGACGAGGCCCTCCATCAGTAGTGAGAGGAGAAGGAGGAGTTGGGGACACCAGCAGAGGAGGAGGGGAGACAGCGGTGGAGGATGGGGGCCTGCTGGAAGAGGGGGTGGTCGCTCCTTTGGGTCGGGAAAAGGTTAGTGTGTGAGTATGGGAATGTGAAGCTGGTGTTTGGGGAGACAGCACCCTGAAAGAGTTTTTGAGGTCTCCCTGTTCCAGTTCTGTTTTGGGTGTGTAATCGTGGTGGTGTGAGGGCAGGGGGGGCGGAGGGGGGGCATCTGTCTTTCGCTTGCTGGGACTCATGGGGACTGTGAACGTCAGGTTACTGTGGAAGGAAGGCTGGATGCCTGGAGTGTGTCTCTCCCTTTCTCCTCCTCCAGCTGGGGTCGTTGCCTTACTGCCCCCTCCACCCCCTGTGCCACTGGGCTGCCTGTGCCTCCGGTGTTGCAGAACTGGGGAGGCGGTAATAGGGGAGAAGTTGGCCGGCCTGAAACCAAACAGTGGAGAGGGTGAGGGAGAGGGGGCAGGGGAAAAGGGCGACTGGTTGGAGATGGGGGAGTAGGAGGGGGTGCCAGAACGAGAGCTCCCTAATGAAACAAGCATGGTGGCAGCTTCACACTCGTCAAAGTCAAACCGTGATGACAGTTCATGAGGGAGGAGGGAAGGGAGGACCAAACGGGGTCTGGAGTCTCCCCTGCTACTGGTTTCACTGCTCTCTCTGGATGTGTCGTCCCATTCAAACTCACTGCTTGCTCTTCCCCGAAGGTCAGAAGGTGTGACTGTCCCTGAACTGCTGCCTCCTCCTCCTCTCTCTCCACCTGCTGCCTCCATCTCTTTGGTCCTCATGGACAAATGTCTAGAACAGTATCCTCGACGCTGAGACTCCTTCATACAACCCTCCCTAGAGCACAGCCTCCTCCACTGCTTTCCATTGAACTTCTTACGGATACCATTAGGCGTGCATACCACATCGCCCTTTTTGTATTTCTGCTGAGCCAATGACAAAGGAGTCCTGGAACGAGAGGAGGAAGAGTAGGATCCCACACTAGACGTGGGAGTAGGGGTTTGGGTGGGAGTGGTCTTGGATGGAGGTAGGTTTGAAGTAGTGTTGTTGATTTCAGTGCCCAGTGGGGCATGGGAAGGGGGTGGCTGAGGATTGGCTATGGTAGAGAGATGCTGGGGTGCTAGACCCCGCACTACAGAAAGGTGGGAGGAGGAAACAGGGTAGCCACTGGACTTGGAGACAATATTTCTGTGCTGAGAGGCCCCAGGATTTGGTTTTGAACCAATGGTGTGGCCCATGTTAAGACAAGATACCTCAACATCCTCTTCTGGAGTATTTGGCTGTTTCTGTCTTTCTCTGTCCGAGTAGGTATCTCCACATTCATGACCCGTGATGGCCATTACACTTGAAGTCACAGAAGAGGAATGGTTTGATGGATGTGTGCTTCCATAGGTATGCCCTCCAGCAACACCTTCATATGAAAAACCATGACCCAATCTTGCTACATCTCCCAGCACCCCCATTCCTATACTCAATTGGCAGACTTCTCTCTCTACCTCCATCTCCTCCCGCCGCTCCCTCTCCTCCCTTTCCCTCTCAAGCTCTCTCTCTTTTGCCCTTCCACCATCTAAATGTGAGACCTCCCAAGGAGGCATGAGCAGTCTCAGGCTCTGTCGAGAGACACACACAGCCTGACCATTTACTTTCTTTTTTTCTTTCTCCTCTCCAACGCCCCCACCCACAATTTCTCTGTCCTTACTCAGGAGAACATGGTAAGGAAATGAGACACCAGGATGGGGGTCCACCTGAGCAACAATCCCCTCTCGGTACAACAGAGGACCCCCTTCTTCTCCCCCAAATGGCACACACACCCGAGTCCCAACAGCCACAGGTGTCATGCCAGGTGGGGGGGAATCTAAAATTAACTCCACAGTGCTCTCAGATCTGGGAGATGATGTCACCATTGCTCCACCATGAAAAGGGTATTTAACAAAAGTCTCCTTTCCTTGGAGTTGAACTTCAACAGTACCACAACTCACCCTTCGCACCACCCCTGGTTTAAACACAGGAGATAGAAGACAGGAGTCTCCATTGCCAGCAGCCTCAGCATCACTCTCCATGCTACTCTTTACTTGGCGAGCCAGGACTCTCTGGTTCTTCATGCCTTTAGCCAGAGCTTCAGCTAGCCCATCTGACAGACTAACTTCTTTAAGGAGCGAGTTACGGAGAGATGCCTGGTTGTGGGAGTTCTGATGAAGGTGTGGTCCTGTTGTTTCCATCACATCCAGGTCAGCTGAATGCTCACTAGCTGTATCAGTGGAGGAGGAGCGCACTGAGTTTGGGGCAATCTCTGATTCATTTTCCCCAGCTTGAGACTCGTTTTCCTGGGAATCTGCTGTCCTGAGGGTTTTCTCCTCCACAGAGACAAAATGGTTTGCTTCTTTAGCTTTACTGTCCACAGTTAGCACTGATGGCTGATTACCTGAGCAATTATTACTTTTACTATTACTGTTATTGATATAAGTACTATGGCTCCCAGCACAATTGTTACTACTACTTGTTATATTGTTAATACCCTTTGAAGCGTTCACATTAATAGTTTTATTAATGCTTGTACTAACATTATTACTACTCTTGAAATCATCATTAGGAGTAGTCACACTGTCAGTGATTTTGCTGTTGATATTGCAGTAACTGTTAAGTATGAGTGCAGGGCTGGAGGTAGGAATGCTTGTCATGACACTTGCATTATTAGCAAAGTGCTCATATGTATATTTCTTCTTGGGTACACGAGCCTTAAATGTGGCTGTTTTTCTACTAGAAACTGAGCCTAAACTGGGGCTGTGGTTGGTTGCTTGAGGGGTTGCAGGTAAGGAGATTGGAGCTGGGGCAGAGGCAGGAGATGCTACAGAATCAGTGGGCATGGTACTATTTCCATTCGTGCCCACTATCTTTTCCTTTTCTGTCTTTTCCTCTGCATTCGTTCCTTCAGTCTTGTGTGGCTCCACAGGTTTCCTCAGCTCAACCGGCTCCTCGCTTGTCTTGGTATTGCTGTTTGTGATTGGCTCTGTGCTTGAGTTGGTGGTTATGGACGGGGTGTGTTTGCGTTTGGAAATATTGTTGGGTGTGTTCTGTGTGGTTTTGAGAAGCGTCTCATTCTTGACTCTTTTGGGGTCTTTCTCTTGGAGGGACTGAGAGCCCCCTCTCCTCCTCCCCCCTCTGCCTCTGGTTAACGGGGGAGAACGTCCTCTATTTTTCTTTAACGGTCTCATCTCTTTCTCACCGTTCACAAAGTGCTGCAGACTGTGCGGAGCTCCTCTTTTACACTTTTAAGGCACTCCTTCTAATTTTTTATCATCTGACACTTTCTCCTGCTCCCTTTTTCTGTTCCTGGTTTCTCTGTAACGTAGTCTGGAAAGAAAGCGGGAGAAGCAGAAGACAGGTGGTCATTTATTGTCTTCATAATCCAAAATTGCTGAGAGCAAAAGTGATGTCATAACTGGAAGTGCTACACACTGCACTACTCATATTAGCTGATTGTATGAAGTATTGTCTTATTCAGCCTCCATGCCTGACTGATTCATTACAATATACATGCATACAAATCATTGTGAGCTCATCTTAAAATAAACAAACTCAAAATGTTACAAAAACAACATTTTGAAAATGACTTAAAGTTTTTTTTTCTTATCATATTTAGCTTAATATTTAATTTAAACAAATAAATATTAATGGTGTGATATTAATGATGAGTGTTCAGTTTATTATCCGGGTTACATTGGGCCTAGAGATAGCTCATGCAAAATGAAATGGTCATTTAAAATAATTAAGCAGAGAAAAAGACAAAAGCACTCAAGAGAGAGGAAAAAAGAACAGAAAAAAACAAAGAAAACAATATAAGTTAACATCTAATGTTAAAAACATAAAAGATGTCTCTTCATCCAACACACACACACACACACACACACACACTTACACAAAAACAGGTCTCACAGTACAGGTCGCCTGATCTCTCCACTGTTCTCCCTCCAGCTACTTCAACATGCGACGGTGTAGCTTTCTCACGCCATGTATTATGGGTTTGATGCTGCGTGATCAAGATGACATTTATTTGACTTCCATCAGAGGAAAATAGCTGGCAGTGGTCTGGGTGAGGTCACCGCCACGACGTGAGGGGGTGAAAGAGAGGAGGACGCGGCTGTTTGGATGTTTGATCAAACAGGCTGTTCTTGTGTAGTCAGTGGGAATTTCCACAGTCATACTAGCCCTCGCTGGCTCCCTCTCACTCTTTCTCGATGTCTCAGTCGTTCACAGTTGCCTTTTGTCAACGTTGCACTGATACTTTCGCACATACACACACACACAAACTTCAACAAAAAGACAGTATAATTGGAATAATCTGCCTTGGTAAGATAGGCCCAAAATGAGAGAAATTAAAAGGCTGGCACAGGATCAGGCACACTCACTGATGCAAGATTACAGGCTAAATACAATGACACACACAAACACACACAAGCACGTACACACTCTCACACAGACATGTGCGTATGTGCTCCCCTCAATTAGGATCAGCAACTCATCCACATGTGCAAATGTCTAAATTCCTACAAATGCAGATATAAACACTCGCACGCAAACTCCAGCAGCATGCATTTCCTGTCCTGACACGGGAAAATTTTGTCACACACACATTAAGGTGACCTTGTTATTAACTGTTTAACGACAACAACATAAACGCGCAACACACCAGTCCCACTTCCTGTAGAACAAAAAAGCATCTCTCCCTGGACCTGAATGACTAATAAACAACCCGAGTCTTTCACACAAACATCGCTGCCTCATTGTATAAACAAACCTTAATTTTTATCAGTGCATTACCCTTAGTTTCACTATTTTGTTGGATACAATCAATCTATTGTGGTGAAACATACACACAGGGTCATTTAGACAGTAATTTTAGCATGTACTTTACACACATTATGTCAGTGCAGTAATTCAACTTCTGTACTTTTTCCTGCAGATTTGAAAACACAACTTTAATTCTAAGCTTTGTACATTTATAAAACTGTTCTCAAAAGCAACTGGTTTAGGTTTAATTCAACATATATGAGGAAAAGAGAATGTTTTCAGATATCTCTGCTCTTCAGCCAAAGCAGAATGTTTTACTTTAGTGGCCAAGGGGAAAAATTCAGACAAAAAATACTTTTATCACTTCAAAACTCTGAGAAAGCATGGAAAAGAAGACAGAAAACTCTGACTGCAATACCAGACCAAGGAGGCCTGGACGAGTTACTGTAGAAAACTGGGAGAGATAGGAAGGAGTCAGGATGCCTGGCTGACTGGTTGACTAAATGACTTCCGAGGATCTGATCTTAGCTTTAAAAAATGTCTTTGGTTGTCCTCGTGGCCTCCCAAAATGCTCTTAGCTTTGGCTGATAATCCAATAGCAGGTATGTGGGTATATTCCCGTTCTCAAACTGTGGAACTACTGGACAGCACAACGGATTAAGTGGACAACATAAGGATAACACAGGAGTTTCAGAGCTGGGCATGGATTTTCTTTCTTTTTACAGCTGGTATTTTATACCAGTTTGCAACCAATGCAAAACAATATTTTTATCAGATAAAGGCACAAAAAAACCTCCCCAACTTCAAAGTTAATTGTTAAATTGATTGCAGCTTTTCAAGCATCTTGTTAAAACACATTGTTTTCTAAACAACTAACCTGCTAAGCCAAGGAATCTCGCTTGAATTCTGGACAAATCACTACAGCTGGGAGACACACCGATTTGAATCTAAATTACAGGGGGGAAAAATATGAATTTATGCATAAACTACCTGTAATTCCCATGTTGCAATATAATAAAGGGCATAGAATTGAAATATTTCACATGTTGTTATCCTTTCCTGAAAGATCAAAAGCCCGGCACAGACCGTGTGCTCAACAAAGCAACCTCGAAATCAAAAATGACTGCAGACCTTTGACTCTCTGTGTTTGTTAAAAACAGCTCAAGATTCCAGATGTAGTTCTAAGTCAAACTCTCTCATAGGTGCTGTTTTTGCAAATTAATTGTATGTCAAAAAAATTAGTAGGCAAAAATAAAAAGTTGGAAAATATTGAATGTGAACTTGGAAGTAATTCAGACACCATGCAGCATTAAAGGCAGTAAAAACAGAGCTACATGCTGGGCTGATCTGAAGCTTCTGTAAATCATGAATAGACAGAAAATCAGCATCTCCATGGTGCCGGGCTGGACTCCCCCTTTTAAACAGCAAAAGGGTGCTGTTTCACCCAATAAACACACAGGAGGATGTAATGTAACCCTACGCCACAGCAACACCGGACTTTACACACACTCTTAATGCTCTCACTGGAATTTACAGTGCAGTCATGCATATGCTGTTAAAATTTCCCTTGGACTTATATATCGTCACACGCTCACTCGTTCATTGTGCCATGTAAACACTCGTCTACACTCACATTTACAGGACCTCACAGTGTAACTTTTACATTTTTCTTACTCAATTTTAACACTAAAAATATTTCTTATCCAGATATTTCCTGATTTTATTTTTTTGCAGACGTCTTGACACCAGACACACGCACACACACTCTCTGACTCGTCATTCATAGGTAGCTCTTATCTCACACGAAAATCAAGCTGTAAAGTATTTATTACTTATCTATGCCACTCTAATATGCCTCTACTTTGATGCCAGTTAATTCATTAGAAGAAAACGTAGCCTGTGCCCCATCACAGCATGGCAAAGGATGCATGTGTGTTTGTGTGTGTGTTTGTGCGGGAGATGTGGGGGCATTTGAACTGCTTATAAAGGTATCAGAGTGCATACAGCTGTGCTCAGGTTGTGTCTACCTTGTTCAACGCTGCATTTGCAGCATATGTCAGTGAGAGAGTGTACGTAGGCACACTGCAGCTCATCCTTCTCCTGAAAGCATTTTATGGGTGTCTGTATGGGCGCAGGGCTGCAGTGACGGGGACAGCGATAGAGAATGGAGAACGTGTGGTGGTACAGAGGAAGATGAAGAAGACGAAGACAGGAGGACGGCCGTGATAGTGAAGCCTGCCGTGGCCCCTTGTAACTCTTTGGCATGGCAGGTCGGCTTTGCCCTTAACTGGGTCACCAGGGAACACAATCATACATGAAACAGCAAAAAGTACATGCTCCCTGCTACACACACAGGCTTGTGTTTATATGCACATGACTGAGTGGGAGATGATTGCATACAGATCATGACACGAATAAAAGAATATGGTGTTATGGTATTTTAGGCATAGCAAGAGGGCGAGCTGTTAAGTGTGTGTGTGTGTGAGAGAGAGAATTTGCAAGTGTATGAGAGTTCTTGTTATGGAGAACATTTATTGTGACGTATTGAGTTACTGGCAGCTGTTTTATGGACTGTTGCAGATATCATATTAATAAAAAAAAAACAATGAAGCCTGGCATTTGTGCACTTTGGTCAGTATTGATCTGGAGTTTGTAGCATGGATCAGAGGTGACTGTTCCTGTTTGGGACCAAATGGCAGATCTGCCAATGTCACATCGATGGCCAGCTGCTTAACAAGCCATGCAGAGCTGCCTACACCATCAGGACCACACAAGAGCAATAATGAGGAAAATGAGGAATGCATGCCACAGTGGGAATGTGCAGGACAGATGAGGACACTTGATATACACATCTCAAAAACAAGCATTAAAATCTCTTTTATTAATTAATTTATCTGCCTAATGAGAAATATTGGGAAAATGTTCAAAACTGCCTTGTCAGGGATGCCATAGGGGCATCGACACTGATTGCACGGATAGCAGAGCAGAAAAGTGGAGTGTCGGCGAGGGAAAAGCCGAGAATACACCGAATGCATCCCTGGCTTCCTTGCGCTGATTTCTGTGAGTACTACGAGAGGCGCTACACAATGTCAAAGGACTATTATGACTCCAGGCAGTCAGGCGGTCTGCTGTGCTGTACGGCGCTCGGTGACAAAACACAAACAACCGGTTTCAAGTGACGTTGTAATAACCAAACTACACGGGCCCTTATTCTTCCCCTTACAACATTGTTTTGGCAAGCAAATACTCACTTCAAGCACACACGCAAGCACTCCGGCGAAGCTTCTTCCTTAATGCTGCCAGTCAGGACACTGAGTGTGTAATATTAAAAGAAAAAAACTTGTAAAAAAGCAGGAATCTTCCAGTGTTTCGCTCTAGTAAGCAGCTCAGTAACATTAGTAGTAGTGTTGGTTGTGTAGTAGTCGTAGTACGCGACGGTAGCAGAAGGTACCCACACGGTGAGCTAGACCACAAGAAAACGGGATGTTTATTCGCTCTCCTGTTTTCCATTCGCTCCCGTGCCCATTTTTAAAAACACCAAATAAGCCTGCGTGGCTGTTAGTAAACAGTTGAACTGCAATGCCGCAAATAGGTCGGTTGTTTTTCGGGATTTTTTTTTTTTTTTTTTTTTTTACTACGCTAGCCCGGCACCACGAAAAACTCGCAAACTAAGGTCACGTAAAAGTGCTCTACACTCATCTTTCTTTTGTATAAACTGAACAAGGGAGGCTTAAAATTTTCCAGGTCGTCTATGGGACTGCGGTAAAACATTTCAGAAAAGTTTTTAGGCTGTTACGCTCCCACCCCTCCCCTTTCTCTCGGTTTTTCCTCGGCTCGCGAGCCTTGTCACTCCGTTTCTTCGGACGGTAGCGGAACGTTCGACGACCGTTGGCAATAGGTTCTTGTCTCGTGCTAATTTGCCGCTCCTGAAAATGGAAAATTCGTGTCAGTTGAGCTTTAGAACCCTGGGCTAACTTAGTTTCAACTCACCCAAACAGAGCTGCTCCTCTCGTCGGAGAAAGATTTATAGTTTTATTTTGCAGATGAGGAGGCTCGCACAACTCTTGGTAACATCCCTTAGCTGTCGGCTTTGAGGACTGCATGGACCGGATTCACACTTTACTTTTCCTCCGCAAAACATGTCTTTCCCCCGCAGAAACTCAAACAAGGATATAAAAAACTATCGGTCTTCTTTTCCACTACAGTCACAAAATGGTGAATGAACCACTAACAGCTGGGCGAGCTGACCAATCAGAGGTCGCTGACAGGTACAGTATCCAATCAGCATCAGCGCCACAGTTTAGAGGGCGTGGTGGACTGTCAAAGTCCAGTTGACAGACAGTGGGATCCAGCCAATAGCGGCGAGGATGCTGAACCAGACCGGTGTCCTGTCCCAAACTTTACAGTATCCAATAAGGGCTTTGGGAACCATAGGAACAGCATGAGGGAGGGTCGAGAGGAGGGAGCAAATAATTGTGAGCCTATTGAAAGGCACAAATGCCCCCTCCTTTTCTGAAAAGGAGTATGTTTACCATAATTGACAGCACAAGTGCCTTCCCTGAGCAGACGGTGATAATGCATCAACTGCTTTGCTTTATCAAGTAGTTTGGTGCAGCAGGATTATTCAACCATGATGCAGTTATCGTTACATTGCAAGCCCATATCTAAATTGCTGCAAAGTAAAGTGACTTTATAAACTTACTTTCTTTAATCTTTTCTGCAAACAGAGTGGAAGCACTGATAGGGAGAGTAAGTAAGTTTGAGAGATGATCTACACTTTTGTGTCGTCGCCGACGTACCGGTGCCCCCTGCAAACCATTCTCCTTCTCACTTTTTCTCTCAGCAACAGACGCTCACTTTCACAGCTCTCAGCCAATCACGGCGAGGCATCTGACGTCGAAGATCTTACGGTCACACCCACTCTACTGAAAGTGAACGGGACCCGACTTGGCTGACGTCACTTCACCGCCAGGCGATTGGACAGGTGTGCCTCGTCTTGAGGCCAATGGGCGATCGTGGCGATGATGTCAACACGAGTGTTGCCACCAGCTGGACTGAGGGGGCGTGGCCTGGCGTAAAACCGCTAACCCAGTGTTTGCAACTTGCAGGCAGCGGTGATGAAGAACCTGTGAGGTGGGTTCTCACTGAAAGATGTGCATCTTCGACATAATGGCACGTGTGAGACAGACACTCTGCACGTGTGATCACTTTGGTGTATGACATCTACATAGTCACCTTCAAATTTTTTTTGTAAGCAAAGGGAAATGACACTACCTCTATAAATATACAGTCCATAATAGTAAACATTACATAATCGCCTGCTCTGTGTGTAGTAGAATACCAGACTCATGCTGAGGCATGCAGCCGTGCGGGATCGGACAGGGGCAGCGCCCCCTGATGGTGTGATCTGATGCACGCACGCTGCTCTCCGGCTCAGTGATGGGAGAAATGAGAAGAGCAGACCTAAAAACAAGGGAAAGTTCTGATTGGCTGAACCCATGCTGTATATTTTGTAAGAGTCTGTCAGCTTCTCGTGTGTGCTTGCATGCATCTGTGTACGTGTGCGAGTGTTGAGAGGATGAGAAACAGAAACGAAGCTAGAAACTAATGAAATGTTGATGTAGAGTGACATCAAGTGGCAGTTCCCTGGTACTGCAAGTGATCGCCTATTTGTTCCCACGCAGTGCAACATTTATTTTTCTCGGGATTCCACTCATGGATCAATGATTGTCACACTCCAGAAAAGCTATTTCTTGTTTTTATGTTACTGTGAAATACCAAATAGTATTTAAGCCTGTTTTCACTATCCCTCTATGAGACATGGGTTCCCCTTACAGCATCATAAGTCAGTATACAGAGTTATGACTCCTATGCTGAGGGCTCAAATGTAACTGGAGAGATTAGAGTAATATTAATTAAAATGGTTATTTACAACACTTTCACAATTTTTAACTTTTTTTTTTTTTTTACAGAGAATGACTGCATGAAACTGGGAAGCCATGCACATTATCAGAGTGGCCTGTGATGCTTTATTAGGCCTTTACTGCAGCTCTGTCTTCAGTCCTGGGTCATTGTCCATTTGTACTGTGAAATGCTATCCGATCAGCTTTGCCACATTTGGTTTAATCTGAACAGACAGTATATCCTGATACACTTCAGCATTTATTGTCTGTTTTCAGTCACATCATTAATAGTCCATCCATCCATTCATTGTCTGTACCAGCTTATTCCAATGTAAGGTTGTGGGGGTCACTGGAGCCTACCCCATCAGTGACTAAATGAGTGGCAGGGTACATGTGATGTTTGACTTCATGAGCCTACTTTCTTCTTCTCATCATTGTGGCTAATCCAAGTTTAATCTGTATAAACAATGTTGTTCTAGTACTGGTCTGAATTTTTAGATGCCATTTTTGGCAAAATCTAATCTGAAAGAAAGAGAAAGAAAAAACCCCAGAATGGTCAACATTTGACTGGAAAACAGCTTTTGATACTCTGTCTAATTATAAAGTCAGCACAAAAAGTAAGGAAATTTGTGTTTGGTGGATTATTTCTCCCCTTTAATAATACTAATTTATGTTGTATCACAGCATGCCTGATATGAAAAAGCGGAATAGACAATGAATAAATTAATGATGTTGTATTATACATCGTAGAAAAGCCTTTTACAATGAGGTAAAACTCGTGAGCATTGCCCATTTATGGAATAACCAGCAGAGCTGAACGTTTTGGTAGTGCTTCCCAAAAAATGTGCCATAATCTCCTGTAGTATTCTCCTGTTGGTGTTCACTCTTCTTCTGAGACTCGTGTGCTGCCAGGCATGGATGTATGAACAATAACTAATTGGCACCTAATTGACAGACAGGCATATCGGAATGAGATTCTGAAACCAATGTCCACATCTCCAGAATCTGGGATTAAACTCGATCCTTCAAGATGATAACACAGAGGACCATCACAGAGTACCTCATGGAATGACCTGCTGTGAGTCCAGACCTCAATTGAACACTTGTAGTTGGCTTGTGGTTTGCTCTGGTGTGCTGTTCGTGCTAGAGTGGCCAACACAACTACGCCGCTGATTGATCTTCAACAACTCCTGGTTAAGGACTGGGATGCCATCTCACAGCAAAATGTGACCAGGCTGGGGACCAGAGTGGGAGGTGCCAGGCTGGTGTGGCTGTGTATGGATCTTCCACATGCTACTGAGGTCCCCGACTATAAAATGATTAAAGTGTGAAAAGGATCTATATGTGTGTCGTGGGGGGGGGGGGGGGGGGGGGGGGGGGGGGGGGGGGGGGGGGGGGGGGGGGGGGGGGGGGGGGCGGGGGGGGGGGGG
>JBBBVU010000006.1:10836071-10858989 GCA_037177055.1 Atherinosoma microstoma
TAATTTTGTAATTATAATCATTAGGCTGGATACCTTTCAAATAATTTATGCACAAGACAATGAAAGTACCAACCAGTGGTGAGTCTAGCAAAGAATTGTAAATACATAAATGGTCCATAAAACCTGTAGACATGAGATGTTTAATCGAAATGACAGAAGATAAAAAAACTTTCTCAAGTCCTTTCAGACTTCTCCAGTGTTTATTCAACGACCTGGCACAGTCAGTACATCTAACAGCAGACTACTATTACTTTTATCTATTCCTCATAAAATGTAAGTAACTTGCAAGATAATATTTCATTAACGCTGCATCATGATCAAGAATGCAGTAGAAATAACAAAACTTTCCAAATGAAATGTACCAGCATGGTGACACTGACATTGGGCAATCATCTACAGGAAAATGTGCAGCTGTGTGTGTGCATATATATATATATATATATATATATATATATATATATATATAACATATACCATAACATACTTTCTAAAAAAAATTGTGGTTCTCATTCCTGTTCCTTGCACTGATCAGTCCCCCTCGTTAACCAAGACCCCCCCCCCCACCCCAGCTCTGATCTCCCTTCTTCCATGGGAGCCTGCCCCCTGACCTCCACCCTTCACCCGTTCTCTGCACACTCATTGCTGGGCTGTCAGTCAAACACCAGAGACCCCTGTCCCCTGCTGTGCTGGGCTGTCATACCAGCCTCAGGTAGCAGAAAACACACAGAAGACAGAAGTGAAAGGGGAAAGTGGAAAATTTTACATTGAATAGACTTAAGCTGCAACATGAATTAATTACAATTCAGATTTCTTTCTTTTTTGGTGCCTAAAACAGTAAATGACTCTTGATAACTCAGCCCTCTTAGTCCACATTCCCGTCTTGTCAGCAAATGATCTCTGAACCACTTTCACATAAATCCAGACCTTCACCAGGAATGTCCATCGCCTCAGGGTTTCTTGAAGCAGACGCTAAGAGTAGCGTAACCCCTGACCCTTACCTTGACCTCTCACCCAGCAGTGCATGCACACACTTAAACCAAAAAAAAAGAGAAGAAGCTGGACAGGAGAAAAATAGAAAACTGAGAGGGTTTCAAACCAGCAGCTTTCTAGTCATGAGGACGATGAGCTCCAATAAAATGATAAAAACCAACAATAAAACTAAGATTCTGAGGATTCAGTGTGGATTTACTGTGTACTACCACAGAGTTATGTGCCCTGTTTCACCTGAAATCCAGCCTTCAATAACGCCTGGAGCAACAGATATATGTTAGCCCCAAGAACTGAGCCTTCATAGGGGAGCTTTGCTTTTAAATAGGCACAGCAATTGAAGCTGACTTATTTAGCTTTGTCAGCCCCACTGCTGGCATGTCTCCGCAGATGTAAGCAGAGGCTGAACTCAACAACTGCAAATGCCATTTCTAGAAAAGTTGGTGAGATTTTTCTAAAATCTGTAATCCATTTGTTTGAGCCTGTATTTAACCGGATTGTGTACAAAGGAAATTAGTTTCAGCTTCACTTTAAACTAATCTGGAATTGATGGCAGCAACCCACTCAGAGTAAGTGTGAGGGAAAAACAAAGAAATACAGAGAGGTTTATAGGATAATCAAGATTCCGACAGATTCCACAATCAGCAGATTAACTGGTGGCAGGTGAGGGTGTCAGCAATGGGTATAAAAGGACCATCTATCAAAGGATTACTCTTTCCAAGCAAGGTTGGGTCATGGCTCACCTCTCTGTGCCAAAATCTATTATAGAATCACTAATATGTTTCGGAAAACATTTTTCTGTCCACGATTGGAAAGAACTTTGACCTTTCAGGATCTGTGAAAAGATTGAAAAAGTCTGAGAAAATCTCAGTGAGCAACAACCAAGGCTGGAAACCACCGTTGGATGTAACAACCCTTTTTAGTCACATTTCAGAGTAACATAGAAATACGTTCTTCTCATGTAAGAAAAATGAAGAATAAAGTGGGATGTATATAATGAGAATTATGTTGCACATGGATCAATTTTACACAATTGCCACATTGAAATGCTTCAAAAATATATATAAAAAAGCAAACAGAACAAATAGCGGCTTAAATATTTTAATTTTGCTGGTTTGCTTGTCTGTTTATTGCAGATAAATGATCAAATATGCAGTATTACTATTGATACCAGACCCGGTCACTCCACATTTTTTGATGATATCTGTCATGATATCTGATAAATACTGTACTTTGACACTGCAAGGATAAGGAATATGGGAGATCCTAGCAGTGAACAGTACTATAAATCCAAGAGATAAACCCAGTTTGAAAACAGGAATTTTTCCAGAGGGAAAATGCTTAATAGTCTCTCTTGCATGGATTTCCTTAGATGCCTGAACTGCTGCTGTTTACTAGAGACTTGCTCCATGCCCCTGATAAATGGCTGACAAAGACGCAGAGCACACTCCATGGTGTCGTTACGACCGGGCAGAAGTGGTGCAGAAGGTCGGCATCCACACAAGCTACAGTTCGGAGAACAGTAGGGCCTTGTGCTCAATGCATTCTTGTTCACAGTAACTTTACACCACTCAGCTGTTCCTCAGGGTCCACGTCATGTCCCAGAGCATGAGAGGCGTCCTTGGACACACAGACTCTCCCTGTATCAGAGAAAAGACATGGAAAACAACACCGCCTCTGTGCATTCACTACAGTGACAAATACCTCAACATATTTGACTGATGCACATAAATGATCAAGTGTACCACAGCAGCATTTAAGTAAACTTTTGTGCTCTACATTTCTAAATTATACTAGCTTTTAGCTCATGGTAATGATCTGTACTGATGGTTAAAAGACTGCATTGAGCTCTCATCCACCATCTTTAACACGATGTTAACCTCTTCTTTTTGAATGTGACTGAAATATGAACAAGTTGTTAAAGCAACTACAGCCTCTGAAACCCGCCTAAGAAATGATCTATACGTACAGAAATTTAAATATTTAAGCCCCTTGAGCTCATTCTTCAGGCCCAAACACTGTTTGTCACTTAAACAAATAATTTCTATCGATTATAGAATACAACCCCATCTGACTTTAATACCTGTCAAATCTTCTCACTTTGAAAGGAGTTTATTAAAATGAACACATGGGATGAACATGGTTAAGAAATGTGATGCTGTTGCAGTACTCCAACAACAGGGGGAGACATTCAATGTGAAATGACCACAAAGAGGGAGAAAAGTACACCAGCCCTGTGTTGGAGAAGCATAAAATGGTAATTCATCCCTGTTTTATTAAGTAAAACTTTTCCTTTTTACTCATTAGTATAGAAAACCCATCAGAATGACATCTCTACTAAGGCCAAAATAGCTGAACAGGTCGACTGGCGGGAAGGAAGGAGGAAAAGGAAATACAAGCACCAGAGTTTCAAACAAACCACATCAATGTGAACTCACACTTGTCTGCGCTCAGTATGATGAAGAACTGTGACTGTGAAAGTGCCTCACTTCTGTGTGGTGCAACTTTTCGCTGTACGGTGGAGGATGTGGTGAACTTACTAGCAGGTCTCTGTGTGTTACCGTTCCGTAATTCTCTTCAGAGGATGCAACGCTTATATATGTGTGTATATACATGTGCATTCAGGAAGGCTTGTTGCTGTGCAGTGTGTGCATAATGCAGAGGTTGCGGTTAAAGGTGGAGAACAGAGTCGGCTCTGCTCTGGATTCTGCGAAAGCGGGTGCTTTGGAGGAAGCAGAGGGAGAGGGATGTGGCCCAGGTGACAGAGCACAGCGGTTCCTGTGGTGTCGCTGTGCTGCTCTCCTATGTTGACGACCTGGATGGATGCTGTGAGAATATCCTCATGCACAGTATCAGTGACCCTCAGCAAGGTTAAAGCAGAATACATGAGTCAGACAAGTGACAGCAGATACTTCTGCACCAGTCACACCTTTACAAGAGCTATTTGTAGAATAAAAAGTTCAAAACATCTAAAATTTCTCTGCAGCTATCAACAGAAGTGGAAAATAAGCGATATCTACTTCTTTTCTTTTATGTCTATGTACTATGGAGCTGAGAAAAACGTTTGAGGCAGACTGGACTTTCCTATAATAGGGCTTTTCACCACCAACTGGTTTAGCTTTTCTTTATTGAAGGCAGCTTTTGGGTGGTGAAAGACTGAAACATAAAAAGTTACAAAATCCACCTTTATAGCACTACTACATAAAGTCCCACCTTAAAACTCTATTGACTCGTTTTGATGGCACACTGAAATTCCCTATACACATTCATATTTCATATTTCAGTCCCAACTTTGTCAAGATACGGAAAAAAGAGAGTGACAGAGGAAGAGATAAAACAAGAATCAACACTGAGCTGACTTCTACTGGCTGAAGAGAGCTCAGACAAGAGACAGGATGCAAGATGGATGCTGAATTAGCCTTCAGTAGGGGGCGCCAAAGTGCAAAGATCTGCAAAATGACTGCTTTAAAGCATAGGTTTGTGTTTGCAACCCTAACATAGTGGAGTGCTGTACAAGATTGAAGTTTATTCCAAGTCAGTGGCCACATTTTAAAAAGAAAGGCCAAATGAACAGTATTCTTTTTTTCAGTAAGGTGTGCATACATTTCACCAGCCATTCATTATTTAGTGTTTAGTTCTTTTGTGTACTTTAGAAGAAAAAGAAAATAAAAAGACAATTTCTTTAAAAATAGGATTTTTCCGGTTGGGAACTACCACATCAGAGTTCAGACACCATGATGCTGCCTTCAAGTTGAAACCGAACTGCTGCATTTGGAAATATGAGATTCTCACTTGAGAATACCATTTCTATCAACATCCAAGTTAGATTTCCATAACATACAAGCACGATATCCCTACAGGAGTATGTAAGGAGTGTTTAAAGTTTGTAACTTATTTACTTGTAAACTGTCAAACCAATGATTAAACGAAGCACTTCATGGGCCAATCAGGAATAGCCTGTGGCTCTCTGGCCCTCTGCCCCTGGATCTGTTCATTCTTCAGAGATAACATTAGAAACCAGAAGAGATATATAAAAAAAAGAAGTAAATTCTAATCCTTTACTGGAAATAAAGATTAGAGAAAGTCTACCTTTTTTTTTTTAGTCTCACTAATTATTTTACAACCTCCTCAATTTCAGCAGCATCTTACAGATCACATAGTGTTAGCACAAAGCCCTCTGAGTCAAACAGTGCAAACCACAGGATACCAACACCACAGCTGCAATGACAGCAGCAGAAGTGCCACTGTTCTCACTAAACAAGTCTCCGCTTAGTGAAAAAAAGGGAAGCAAATGTTAAAGGAAAGGAAATGAAAATAGCAAACGCTCGTGTTAAAAATCTTCAAGTTTCGGAGCCCAATACTTTATTACAACAAACCTTAATAGTGGTTAAAAAAATTCACCGCTCTTGTTTGGAGCAAATGTTTAGTCTGAGGTTCATCTAATAATTTCCAGGTTAAAGTAACAGCCACAAACACTTTGTTACACTGCTGATAAATGTCAAGCTTTAAACGGAAAATCTTTATTTTGTATAAAACTCGTGAATATTTAGCTTTGAAGTCCAGTATTTTATCGGCATTGATCACGCTGACGTCTCCGAATCTGTTTGTTTCTTGTTTTTATTGCATCTTTTTTTAAACTTTAAAAACCAAGTGTCACGTTAATAATTGAAGAGTGCCATTTGTGGGAAGCCATTCTTCACCCTCTTTCTAGCAGCTTCTCCTCCTCCTCCATCCCACATACAACATGTGCCTGTAAGTGCGCTTATGACAAGACTTCTGGTACAGACGTCACGCTAAAAGGTAAATGGGCGAACCTTATGTGAGCATTATGTGGGTGAATGGGCAGTAGCGCTGCAGACAAAGTGCTTTTCATCTGACAGATATATGTGTAACCTTGGAGGCCTCTGCAGCGAAGCAGCTGTGTGTGTGTGTGTGTATGTATCACATTCACTTATTCATAAGAGATTGTAAAGGCTGGAAACAGTGTACATCTGTTCTGTGACTGTTGGATACAAATAATGATTAATTTAAAAAGAAGCTTCTTAAAAGAGGAATTTTATAAAAGGACTGAATTATAGGATAATAATGGTAAGTAGGAGCTGTCCATCTCTCGCCTAGTAGCAGCTGGGAGAGTTTCCACACCCCTCCCCAGACCCTGGATTGGAATAAGTGGATACAGACAATGGATGGATGGATGGATGTTAAGTCATTATTTTAAAAAGTTTGACATCTTGGGAAATGACTAAACTTCAAGAAATCTTGTCCTGGCATTTGGGACTTTTAAGGAACTTTCTAGGAGAGTTTTCTAAAGGGTTTTGTGAGTGTGTGTGTGTGTGTGTGTGTAACCACTTGAAAATGTTAAGTATGTTATCTGAAAGTTAGGTTATGAAACCTTAAAAGATCTTTAAGATCTTAAATAATCAGGGAAAGTTTTTTTACTGGTTTTCAGAAGGAAAAAAAAAAAGCAATTAGGAAACATTTTTAAATGTTACCTAAAGATGACCCGATAATACTTTGTGTAATTTTGAGAGGAAAAAAAACATTCAAAGGGTAACCCTCTAAACCTTTTTTCTCCCCAGAGAATGGCTCTCTCTGATCAGGTTCTCTGAAGGTTCTTCATGAAATTTAGGGGAACTTTGAGGGAACTTTTGTTATGGTCAATAAAAAATCTAATTAGTAAGTTCCTCTTTAAAAGATTTTCAGGAAAGTATTTCCTGTGATGTACTTTCTTTTCAATGGAACCATATACAGAACATTTTCTACATAAAATAAATACTTTTTTTTTTTCAGACAAACTTTAAGGCGGGGATCTCAAATTCTGATCCTTGAGGGCTCCCATGCAAACGATATAGATCCAATAGCTTGTTGTCAAATTCTGCACGATGGCCCATTAATTTGAATCAGGTGTGTTAAAGCAGGGAAACATCTCAAACCTGCAGGACAGTGACCCTCGAGGACTACAGGCTGAGATTCCTGCTTTCAGGGATGTTTGCTTACATTTATCTAAAGGTTATCTTGTGGGATCTTTGGATAACCAACAAGGAATGTCCCCTTAAGGTTATCAGACAGATCATGAAAAAAAAGACCTTAAGAAGAATGTCAGGAAATGTTAAAGGAGTTTCCTCTAAAGGTAATTTTTTGTAGAATCCTTAAGGAAAATTCCCTATAGTTTCCCTGTAGGTTATTTTAATAACTCTTGGGAAACCTTGCAGATTTTCAGGAATGTATACAGACGCTAAAGTGAAAGTTCTAAGGAAGTTCTCCAGAGGTTATAAAATAAACCACTGCCCAGAGACTGTCACAGAGCTTACAGGGACCATTCCCAATATAGCTGAAGGTGATTTTGTATGAGGAATTAGACAAAAGCAAAACCTGTAAACACACTGATTGTATTTCAGATTACTGCACACACACATTGGTTTGCTTTTTCATAACATAATGAGCTCAAATTTGTTAATTAACAGGCTTTAGTGGTGCTGATCAATGGGCTGTGTCATTCCAGTACAAAAGATGCTTTTTGCTAGAGTAAACTAACTTAACCTCAGTTTATGGAGCTTAATATTTTCATTGTTTGTTGAACAGGAGTTCAAATCGTGTGGATGAAAAGTCTTTTTTCTACTGAAAAATTCAACAGGCTTTTTAAAGCAACCTTTTGGGCTTTTCAGACAAAACTGAAAAGACCAATGTTGAATGGACCAGAGGCAAAGTTTTGAAAAAGGGAAACCAGCTTTATGAGCCAAAATGAGCAGTAAAAGAAGGTTTTTTGTCTCCTCGTGAAAATTCACCTGTGGATGAAGTTTTCATGACTCACCTGTGTGGCTTTACTTTAGGCAGGGTGATTGTAGATGATAGGTGTGTTACTGACTAGACCTCAACTTTCTGTGGTTCCCACTCAGGTTCATCTCATTGACACTTCGAAGAGCAAAAACTCACAATAGCAGCAGCTACACACCGTACTCAACTCAAGTCCTTCACAAATGACAACTGAGTGATGTCATAGTTGCCATTTATAGTCTTTAATGTAAATATGTGGGGAGTAACGGTTGCTTCTTCTCTCATACTTCTTTAATTGTGACAACCATTAGCCTACTTCTAAAGCTGTGTTTTAATTAAGGGGGGAATTAAGATGTGAAGGATTGCCTCTTCTCCCTTTCACCTCATTGCTACAATAAGTCAAAAAGGGACAAACTAAATACTGGCTCACAAGAGGGCCTTTTGCATTTTTCATGTAATTTGGGAGTACTCAGTTAGTTGCAATATGCAGTGGTGCTACTAGATGTCACATCCTTTAAAATGCAATATCCATTCCAAGATACAATCAGAAAAGCATCTAATCAATCCTAAATTCACTCATGATTGTGAGCAAAAATATATGGCCCCGATCGTATAGAGATGGAATAAATCTACAGATGTACCACTGCAGTTCATCCAAGACTCAGACATCTTACCGAGCAGTGCGAAAGAAAACAAAGCCTTCCTCTTCACTTAGTATGATTAATTAATCATAGTTACAGCATGTTGTCTGCTACCAATCTTCTAATCAATTCTCTGCAGAATACGAATAAGATAAATAATTTAAAATTTTGTTTTAAGAAACTCATTTCAATCAATGCAGACTGCTTATTGGATGTGGCTTTCAGCATAAGTTTGCATTTTCAAATATCCAAATCCCTTAATTGTACACACTGCTAGCTTATTATTGAGACAAAATGTCAGGAGTTAATCTCTTTGTTTACAAATAACCAGGTAATAAAACTCTAATGTCTGATTATGTGCCATCAATGAATATGGATGTGTGGAAGAAGAACAAATACAAACAAACTGATATTCATATTGGGTTTTAAATGGTTTTAAATAACCCTGATTACAGCTTAATTACAAGTTTGGAAAAAAAAACAAAACAAAAAACACGAAAGAAGTGGAGAAATTCAATGTTACATCATGGTATTAACTTTCCTCTCGGCTCTCGGGTGTTATGTAAACACTCAGGGGGGAGAAGAGGTGAAAGAACAGACTTAAAAGAGGGAGAAGATAGATCTTTACACAGTAAAACACGTTTTTTTTCTTTTAAAATGATACACCGTCCTCCCATTAACAAAGGAAATATACAAGAGTGAGAGAGAAGAAGAAAAAATCAAATTATAAAATAAAAATTACAATACAGGACAAAAACAAAAGAAAAAAAAGAAGTAAAATCACTCCCTCTGTGTCCCTAAATAAAATCCCTCACCGCAGCCCTTCCCACTCAATCCCAGGTGTTATTTCTCTGTCAGCATCAAAATTAATGTTACACATTTCAGTTATATTACATTTGTGAAAACTATAGACGGGAGAGGGTTTCTGGTTCTGGAGGGTTTAAAAGGGAATGGAGTTTGGGGGCGTTTCACATCATCCGAACTGATGTACACAATGTGTAATGCAACAGCGAACAGCCATGGAATAAGGATAGTAATGCCAAGTGGAGAGGTCAATAACCCAATAGAACCATATAAACAACAATAATCAATAGCAGTATTGACATAAAAATAAACAAATTAACCTTTATTCTTTTGATAGAGAAATGTATATCTGTGCTGCTTGTCTATGTTTTTTTCTTTTTCTTTAACTGTAACAGCATGAGAGAGCGCTTGTGTTTCAATCTGACCCCAATTAATCTTTTTACCCTGCAATATCATGATTGAGTCAGATCACACTGCAGTTAGCAGGAAGTCAGACAAACGCTTGAAACAAGAGCGAGGAAAAGTTCAGCAGTATGAGGAAAGAGAGTGCCGAGCAGCCAAGACTGGTGTCTTATCTGTTGCTGAGATATGGAAAGTAGTAGTAAGGCAGCTGTCAGTTCAAATACAGACACAAGACCTGGTGGGTGTGACTGTGTGTGTATGTGTGTGTACGTGTTGTGACATGCTCTGGTCCAGACAGAAGGGGGGGGGTCTGATGAGGAAATTTGATCAGCAGAGCAACACAGACAGCCTGCAGGCCATCTATCCCACAGTTTACTGCTATTAGATCCGTCTTGTCGCTGGCCAGGCGGGGACAGGCCGCCCGTCAACACGGCTCAGTTAACCAATCAGATGTTAATGAGCTGCGACTGCAGGATGTTAAAACATGTCACAAACATGTTCATCTGTTGGTGTGTGCGGATGTGCATAGATGGAGGGGGGGCATTACAGGACAGGGTCTATCCAGCTCTTCCAGACTGTATCTCACAGTAATGATCAACCCCCTGTTCTCTGTGCATTCCTTGAGCTGCGCTGAACTTTGGAGCACTAACTAGCCTATGAGACAGTACAGGATTACTACTTCACTAATAACCCATGAGCTGACTGAGCGCGCACACACGCACAAACACACAGACAGCCTGGAGAGGCGGCCTGGAGCCAGGACAGCTCAAACCAGCGAGAACCCTGCTGAGCTGAGCGAGACTGCAGACAGGAAAGAGCAGAGTGCTGCGTGCTGAAAGGGCGAGCTCCTACAAATGAAGTGAGCAGCGGAGTGAACTGCATGTCTGAATCATTAGCAGTCTGTTTGAGTCCTGATATTTTGTCTTGCTGGTCTTCCTCTGGTGGACTGACCTGAGGTTTGTTTATCTATGAAACAGATATACAAGAAAACCTCCCACCTCTCCTTGTTCTGCCCGCCCACCCACTACACCACAGTAAGTGGCATGACAAGTTTTACCACGCAAAATAATCCACTTGCGAAAAAAGGAAAAAACCCTGAATCAATCACATCATTAAAATGCTATGGTTCTTCTTAAAAATGTAACTCTCTTTAATAATTTCTTTTAGAATATATAATGATATAATCTGCATGTAATAGGAGCTCAGTTTGCACTATTGTGCAGGCTTTAAAAACAAGGCGTACAGTGGCAGTGTGTGTGTGTGTGTGTGTGTGGGGAGAGTTGGAGGTCCAGTCAAGAGGAGATGGAGCATGTTTATGAGCTGAAGGCAGTGCTGTGCAAGTGTATGTGTGTGCTTTTGCTGGTTTAGTTTAACACTATGATTGTTAGACTATCTCTAGCTGGTGAACTGGGAGTTTGTGCTGCTGAAACGTAAGGAGTATTTTCAGTGTACAAGCTATGTTAGGTGAGGTAAGAAGGCTATTAAACAGTTGCTGAAACCCCACAAACTCGTCCTCGTGGTTCCCAACAGCAGCTCTTCGTCCTTCCCTTATCCTCTCCTCACACCCCCCACCCCACCCCCAAAGGGTTGAAATCATTTCTGTGAGTGGAATTGTGTTATTTTCCACAGGTGGTCCGCAAGAGAAAGAAGGGCAGGACAGGAGAAAGAGGGAGGTTACAGAAAAGTCAGTATACCAGAGAGTCAAAGTCTATGTGTGTGTTTATGGTTTGCGAATGTGCAGGAGCTGGCGTAGCAGTGAACACTGTTCATGTCCATAATCTCCCCCAAAGTCCCATTCACTGTTGCCTGGGTTGTTTTTGCGTGTGTGCATGGATCCAATAAACATACAGCAATAGGCTTCCCTGAGTGGAGTGGGCCAAGTTTAAGAGTCAGATAACACCCAACAGCCCCACTCATCAGTCTGAAACACTTTCCTTATCATCCTAGTCATTTATTTCTATGATTGACAGTCATTTCTTCCTCCCAATGCACTCTTCCATGTCACTCTCGGGGTTAGATACAGGCACTTAAAGTCCCGTCATCCTGTAGGAAAAGTAGCATGGCTTCCACGTCATCGTCCCAGATCGGTTGCTGGACTGATAGGGGGGTGTGTCCCCTGAGGAAAGTGTTGACTGGCTTGCTGATCCTGCTAATGGAGGCCTGAAGGCTGTGCTACTGGAGCAGGGCAATCTGGAGCTTCACTGGCCAGGTGGGAGGAGATTTTTACAGTCTGTGTGGCTGAGCCGGAGCGAGGCCTTTCTCCCTACAGATGTCTCCCAGAAGAGCCCTGATCCAGGATTGACGATGGGTCTGATACAGCAAGAGTGAGGCTGTCTTTGAGGTGTCAGTTTCATGAGTGTGTTTGTTGGACTCTGCTCTCAGGTCACTGGAGGTTTCAGGAATCTAGTTTGTCAGTGTGGGAGAGGGATTACAGAGGAATCATTTACATACTCCTGCATCACCTCCTTTACTGCTCGAGCAGTAGTGTTTGAGCTGAGGCTCTCATCAGCAGTCTTTATTCTCTAAAGAAAGCTGTGCAGTGGCACGATGCAGCTCAGTGCTCACCCTCTGATGTGAAGCCAGCGGTGTTGCTAAAGAGCCCTCGTACACCAGCGGAGGGGGACTGTCCCCTTCTCTGCTGCCTGTCCCATCCTCCTCCATCTCCATGCATCCATTACTTTGCCTCTCCTTCTCTGGTCGCACTTTTTTGTCATCCGACTCCTCCTGCGAGGCTTCCATGCGCTGGTCTTCGCTCCAGCGCCTCTTGAAGCGTAGTTTGAGGGGGATGCATTTGGTCTGTGTGGATCCCGCTGAGCTCGTTTGGGACGAGGAGGTGTTGCTTTCTCCCGGCTCTATAGGCTCACTCTTGAGGGTGGGCAGCTCGCGATGTGCAGTGGAGTGTATGTGCTGCGAGGTGAAGAACGGCATCAGGCCAGGAGGAGGAGGAGCGGGGGCTTTGAAGACATCCTCATCCAGATCTTCATCGGGGTGGGGCTGATGGTGGGCGGTGGCTGTGCCGTTTCCAAGGTGGTGATGGTGGTGACGATGGTCAGATGGTCTGGGGTGGCGAGGGGAGAACCGCTCAAACTCATCATCTCTCTCATCTGGGTCTTCATCACTGATGTCCGTCACCTCCACCTCTTCTTCTGACTCTATATCAGAGATGGGCTCCACCTGGATAGTCGGGTAGAAACAGAAACAATGAATGCAAAAATAAAGTTATCAAAGTTGTACTTTAACTACTCATATGGGGAATTTTGATCTGTATACCTTTATTTTAGGGAGTCCTGCACTATTAAGGGACTGCGTTGAGGAGGAGGCAGAGATGACTCCAGAACCGCTGGCTGAGCTCAAATCACTGCCGAATGACAGAGAGGAACCCAGGCCAGAGGTAGAGGACATGGACCCGGATCCTGAGCCTGAGGACAGTGAGCTCTGCCTGGGTTTACTCTGGCTTTGTCCGTCTCTCTTTCTTCCCAAAGGAGGCGGCTGAAGCTTGAACTTAAAGGGGGACATGTGAGGGGGCTCCTCACCCAGGTGAAGTGGGTGATGCATGTGATGGGAAAGGGGGTGAGGATGGGCAGAGTGAGGAGGATGTGGATGGTGGTGAGCAGAGTGAGCCAGAGATGGATGATGGTGCCGCTCTCCTCCTCTCTCCCCGCTCCCAGCCGTGGCGGCTCTTTCAGCTCTCTCGGCAGCTCCTCTATCTGCAGTGAGACCCGTCTTGTCTGTGGACGGCCTGTGGGGCTGAGGGATGATGATGTTGGGGTACTGGAGGAAAGCTCTGGGACTGAGGCCGTAGTTGTACACAGACTGGGTGTGAGCCTGCAAGTAGCGCTTCATGTCTTCTGGGTTGAAGGAGAAATGTGAGCCCAGCATGGGAGACAAGGTGGGTGAGGGAGTGTAAGGGAGGTGAGATGTCGGGGTCATGGACAGCGCTGGGGACAGAGGAGGAGCTAAGAGATTGGCCCCTCCGGGCCCTGGCAGAGGTGACACAGGGAAGGGTGACAGGGGCTCCTGGTGGATCCGATGTCCTCCGGGGCCACGGGATCCTGGGTGACCAGCATGGTTACCTGGCCCCCCATACATGCGGTACAGGGTCTCATGAGACAGACGGGGATGGATGATACTCCGGTATCCTCCTCCACCACCAGGTCCTCCCCCTCCTCCGGTCACGCCCCTCTCTCCCCTCTCCTCTCCCGCTCCTGCGTTACCCTCCTCGATCTCTGAATTCACAGAGGTGCCGTCGCTGCAATCGCTGACCGAGCCGCGTCCTATTCGCCGCGCCACCGAGCTGAACATGCCCCCGGGGCTGCGCATGTCCTCATTGGGGGAGAGGACCTCAGAGGGCGTGGAAGGAGGGAAGCGGAAATGGGTCCCAGCACCAGTCGGGACAGGAGGGGCGCTCTGAGGAACACTGCTTCCTGGAGATGTTAAGGAGACAGAGGCGATTCTCAGAAATAATATACAATGTTCTCTGGTGTAATCCTGTGTAATCATGCCCTCTTTTTGTGGGATTATGAGATATTTATGCATGCAAACACACTGCGCTAGTCCATCCAGGCTTACCAGTGGAGCCCATGTCGATGAAGGGGTAGTTGACTAAAACCAGTTTGTTGAAGTTGAACTTATAGGTGAACCTCTTCCCTTTGGTCTTATGAAGGATCCTCTTGTTATAGTAATATCTGGAAAAAAGCATGAAAAAGACACAATAAGTAATGTCAAATGAAAAAAAGGCGGCAACATGCATTACATCACACAAAAAAGAATATATATCTCGATACGTCAGTGAATTTAGGTACTGATCTTTTCACATTGTATCTAATTTTAAAAAGGGAGTTTCATGTTCAATGACGATTTCATTGAAACCATTGAGACTGTGACAGATGTGCTTGCACACACAAGCACACACTTTAATAATCACAAGTCTTTCATGTGCCCCCTCCCGCCCTCATCGCCACCACCGCGATAGATATTGGAGAGTGTTGTATGACATTTGCACAAAGCAGACCCAGAAAGAAGAAGAAGAAGGGGGAGGACGAAAAGCGAGGGAGTAATAGGGATGAGAGAAAACAGACAGATAAGAAACGGAGGATGGACTTAGCTGTGGACCAGCACGGTGATGCTGTGTGTTGGGATAAGCAAATAATTAAAAGAGATCGGAGGTGAGTGTAAGCAGTGTTAGTGCTGTGGCCAAAGGTTAGGCTATTCTCAGTCTGCATGGATTCTCAGGACACGAGGGTGTGTGAGAGGCTCAGTGGATATTTAACAGGTGTGGAGATTTGGTAGTTTTGGCATCAGGGTAAAAGAGGGATTGGGGATTAAACGAAAAACTATCAGATGTGGTCACAATGGTGTCACACTCAACAGCACATTCTGTCCTTCATTTTGCTAGATGGAGCCATCTCTTTATGTAACAGCAAAGCAAAGCCACCAATAATTCAGCCCATCTTTATCTGTTTATGTAATGGCCATTCTCTCCGTTTTTCCCCCCAGCTTTCTCTCTCCCATGGTTCCTGCCTACAGTACAAGGCTCCATTTTTATTAACCTTTGTCCAGCTACAGCTCTTTATGTAACATCTCTGCTTTCTTACCCAGATTCACATCTACTTTATGTAACCTTTATATCCCTCGCTGCCAACCGTCACACACTGAGACACCGTGTGAAGGAAAAAAGAGGATATAAAAAGCAACAGAGGAGGAAAAAGGATGTGTTTGTCAATCAGGGAATAAAAAAAACTTCTGCCAAAAAGACCACGTATCTGTTCACAACTACCTCTGGTTATTACATTTGAGAGTCAACCAGATTGCACTTTTCCCGTCGTCTCGGCTGCTTCTCTAGCTCTAGACTTTCCTTTCTATTCCTCCAGCATTTCTCTGCCAGCTCAAGTTAAATGATGAGTGTTGGCAAAGATAGGGGCTTCAAGGCATGTAGGTATTGTTGAGTTAATCAGAGCCCATTGACTATCATTACACTGAATGGTGGTTATCTAGATGGTGGCGTGTGTGCACATGCAAGTGTCTGTGTTTGTTGTGGGGAGGTGTCACCCCTTTGCCCCCTCTTATTATGCTTATTAGACTTGTTGGACCGTTTTTACTCTGGGAACAGACTGTTGCTCTTTTTCTCTTGTTCTCTTCACCACCCCCCTTCTCCCTTTACCCCCCCACCCCCCACACTGTGTCTCCCACTTTCTCTCATCCACCAGCCTCCCCCCTCTTCATCCCCAACTCTCTCCACTCATCCCCTGAGGCGATGGGAGAGCAAAGGAGAGGCAGCGAGAGACAGGACAGGCCTGCACTGTTGAAAACATTGTTTACGCCAGGCACAAAGCAGCTTGTAATTTCTGCTCAAGGGGAGACACTCACCAGGGCCGGGAAGGAGGGGAGAGGGGCAGTAGGGAGCGAGGGGCGGTAAAGAGACAGGCAGGCAGGAAGTCAAGCAGAATTAAAACCACAACAGGAGTGCAATCGAATTAGCTGTTGATAGAAAAGTCAACAAGCTGTGCTAGAGCCCACATGAGGGACCGATATTAATACAGACTGAGAGAGAACCGAGTTATTAAACAAACCAACTTGTTGCCACTTTATTAATTACAACTATCTAACTCTAATGCTAAAAGTACATGACACCGCATCCACAACTATCTTGCTAATTGCTAGCGAGTAGCATGTAAACAAACAACCTGGAACAGTCTCCAGTCTCTGCTACTACACTCACTCAAATCTGTGGCCGTTCACAGTACTAATCAAAATGCTGAGTTAGAAACAAACACTTTTTTCAGCTACTGAGACCATGTTTAAAGCACATGGTCACCCAGTCTTTCTCCAGGCCCCCCCCCCCCCCTTCCTGCGCCATCATACGGGCAGACGGTCTTTGAAGAGCATTTGAACTCACTTCAAAAGAGAAGAAAGAGATTCTTTGAGTGCCTGTGTTTAGCTGCTCACCACACTCGCATTGCATGCACACACACATGCACTTCCACTGCATCCCGCGCCACCTCGTTCAGATATACTCAAAAAAACATGGGCGCATGTGGTACCCCTCCCGACTCGCTTCTCTTGTTCAGAGTCAACCCACTCCCCATTTAACCAAAAAGCATAGGTTGAACAATCAGTGCGACTGTGGATTTAGGTAAAGCCTACGGTGAGACAAAAGGGAGGCTTTCCATCAACTCAGTTGTTACTGTGAGTGATTCTAGGCCAGGGATTAAGTCCGCAATTACACAGACATGTTGAGGTCCAGGAGGCTATGATCAAAGCAGAGAGGAAAGGAGCTGAATTGCAATGAAAGAACATATAAAGCTTAAAAATCTTCTTTACAGTTCTGTTCTGAAGCAGTATTAAATATGTATTGTATTGTATTTCTTTCTTAACAAGTAAGCAACTACAACGAGAACTTATAAGAACAAGGACAATGAAGTATTAATTTGTGGGAAACTGCTTTTTACATCTGTAAATTTAAAAACAGCTCTCTTCTAACTGTGACCATCAGCTGGACCGATGTGATTTCAATCTCATCATGTCATTGCTCGGATATGACCAACATTGCTAAAATTAGATCCAACAGGGAATTAATACTAAGCGGTCATTTAAGCTTCCACTTGCACAATTATGCAACCTACAACAATTTTTTGCTGCCTCTGATTCCATGGTGTCATATCGCTGCAACTACTTTTCTGAGAGTCATTGTTGGAACTATATGAGATCTAAAGCAGGACATATCAGGACACAGCATGAAACTCATTGTAAACACAAATCAGTCCTGATATAGACAAAGGACATGACTGTTCGGGGCAAAACGTATATCTCTGATTAACTTTTTGTACGAACCTTTAACATATTTGTCTAAACTGACTAATCTTTTCCAGCATCGTGCCATACACACGAATGTCAGCAGTAAAAAATGAATTGTGCCAGCCTGCTCACATGTGCGTGCACAGCCTGTGCCTTGCCCATTGTTGGGCTGTAAATAGGGGCTGACTGTGACAGGAAGTTGGGATTACAATACTCCCCATGCGTCCCGTGTTTATTTTCTGCCTCTTTCGTCAGCATTGGCTGTTACACACATAACCCGGCCAGATCAACCTCTACACACAAACACACACCAGCTTCTCGTGCTCAGGTGTGTTTATGTGTACAAGTTGCATGGGCAAAAACCCTTTGAGGAAAAGGCCAGCTTTGACAAGTGTTTACAGAGCCTAAAAGGAAATTAGATGTGTTTATGTGGGCTGGCCAGGTTGGTCGGGTTTTGAGGTTTGATCTGCAAAGGTGCTGCATGCTCTGTGCATGTGTGTCCATAGTGGGCTGAGCATATATACAGTATGTGTGTGTGTGTGTGTTTCTACATGAAGATGAGTATGAGGTCATGGTCCGAGTGGGCCAGTCACATGCTCCAGGGGTGTAAATACATAGTGTTGCTTGTGTGAGTGTGTATGGGTGTGTGTATGAAGCTCATGCTCTTTCCACCCTCAAAGAAAATAGAGGCCTCATTCACGCAGGGACAAAGAGATACACACAGCACTCATGTAAGCTGAACACATACATGCTGCAGATACAGACAATAGGAAGACAATGCACATACGCATATGATGAACACTAAGTCATACAGTGGTACTGTCCCTGGGTGCTCCCTCTGCACTTTCTCTTAGGCCCTAGGTGTTTCCATACAATGTTCTGCTTTAGATAGAGGACCTCTGACCTGTAAACAGGCCCAGCCAGCTAGGCGAGTACCGCTGTGCATAGGCTGCAGTATGTCTGTGTAAACGTGGCCACCGGGGTTATAAATAAATACATATCAGTACCGGTTTCAGTGTGACCGTTTGATAAAGAAATAAAACATTGGAAGTGTTATTGCACCATTAGAGTCTACCATGGCACCACCAGTTTATAAAAAGAGAATATTATATAAAGTACCTATTTTCAAGCAGGTTTAAAAGGTTATAAAACAATTGCTACTCTTTGTATGCGTTTATCTGTGATGGCATTTCCAGCCATGGTGGCTCACAAATAAATGAATACTGGAAATGAAGCAAATGCAAACATGTGTGTAAGCAAGCCTGCTTGGGTAAGAGTCTGTACAATGGTGCATTTGTGTATGTGAATAAGCACATGTGCCGTGTTGTTAATCTCTGCCAGCTGTGCGTGGCAGTTGCCCTGACCTCTGACCACTGTGTTAGAGCCGAAGTTGGCTGATGACTGGCTGGCACAGAGGCCTGGAGGTCTAAAGGAGCTGGGACCTCTTAGCATGATTACACTCATTAGGCCAGCACTCTGCAATACATGATTGGCAACAGGTTTCGTTTTCCGCACCCTCTTTTGCTCATCGGAGCAAGTAGGTGGAGCAAAGCATCAAGGGTAGGGTTATCTGACACACTTGGACAACAGCTACCAGCATTAAATGTCCTCAGCTTTTGTTTTTTCTTTTTTTAAGTCTTATCAACAGTACTGACACAATACATTAAACGAATTCACGCATAAACCTATGAGATGATCTAACTTCTTAACCTCCAGCACCATTACACACATACACATTCTTTTACATAAACACACACCCGCACAGTATGAGTGTAATCCTCTCAACAGGAGTGGGAATTTCACAGCAGCCGTGGGAGCGGGAGGCCAAGATGACGCAAGGGACGAGGCTGTGTCCCCTGAACGGAAAGCCAACACATACGCACATGTCCACTCACAATACAGCGGGCCTGATTAAGGGAATTTCCACCATGTGCATTGCAGACAGGAAAGAATAAGAACGTTGGAGTAAAAATAATAACTACAAAGGCTAAGTGATAAAAAGAGCACTTCAAAACAAGTGTGCTTTTTTATGTTGGTGTCCATGTGTGTGTAGGCTAATTGCCACATGCTGACTGTGGTCTCCATTATTAGCAGCCTCCAGGTTTTCTCCATATGAGGGGCACAAGGTGGCCTCCGCTCCAACAGTTTACTCCATATGGGGACTGTTACCATGCACATGTGTGATAGTGTGCATCTCCTATAACTTCAACTGTCTTTAGAGCCAATAATCGCCTTGCCACATTACTATTTCTATGTCTTGAGAGGATTCATATATTGCGCCTGTAGCAGTTAAGGGGTGATGGCAGGTCTGGTGTCAAATCAGGTGGCAACATGGATATTGGTGCGCCTGTATTGATGTGTTGACTGTCCTTCTCAGTCTAATCCTGAAGGGACTCTGCTCAATTTATAGACAAAGAGAGAGACAACCTGGTTAAGAAGGTGGATGAGAGCACAAGAGTGAGAAGTATAAGTTCTTTGCAGAAAACTTGCTGATAATCAGCCTCTAAGACCAGTCCATCAGATGGCACTAAGACCCACTATATATAAGCACTAAATGAAGCCTAAGCTCCAAATCTGCCACAGCTCCAGAGGATGGACATGCTATAAATACATAGCCTGGCAACAAACGCACTATCTATATTCCTTTTCTATCCAATTCAGGAGTACTAAATCCAGATTGCGAGCCTGAATATTTTTGTTGTTATATGTGGGCAAACATAAGTAGTCCACGTTAATGCTCGCTGTCCTCATGAGATCCCATCTGGAACCAAACTTATCTTAATCTCACCAACACACCATCGCACATAAGCTCTGCCAACCCTAAACGAAGCAGTCCAATACATTTCCCTCCTTTACTGGCCTTTGTGGCTTTCTTTAAAGTACTTAGCCTAATCTTGGCTCACTTTGTCTGTACACAGTGAGCTGGAAACACAAGACACCGTGAATGGAGCTTACATCTGGGATCAGCTGAGAGGACTTCCCCAGGGATATGGGATTTCAGTAATATTTTGTAATATTCTATTCTATTATGATCACAAGCAGTTTTGTTGTATAGATCACACCGCTATGAAATTTGTTTACATGTAAACACTACAAAGTCTTATTACTGAAAAAATTTACTCTTTAAAAACAGGTCACCAACGGTAAAAATAAACAGCTGCTGTGGCCCCGAATTTTTCTCTTTTTAATTTTTTGCAAATATGTCCAATTTGATTTAACTGATAGATGAAAAAAACGTTACATAAAAATAGGGAAAAACATATATTGACAAACATTATAGATAAACTTCAGGAATATATCACAGTACTTACAACAATCTCCAAGTCTTACCATGATATTACAAGAGTTATGTTTTAAAACAATATTTTTGTGAACTTAAATCAACAGGTCTTACCAAACCATGCCACTAATGCACTAATGGGCTTGGAGCAGCAAGTGTCCAAGAATAAAACTTGTAAAGGTTTGACTGGGAATAGGGTTAGTGTGGTAGCTCTACTTAAAGCATAATAGTAGCTAAACTTGTCAAGGTCACATTAAATGAGGTTACCTGTTGTGCACACAAACCTGAACAGGACTTCTGCTGTGCCTGGTGGTAAGTATTATTGTTAGGAGCGAGCTCACGAAGATCATGGGTGGCATTTGGATTGTAGACAACTGAATTCAGACTTTTACTATTGGGACGGAAGTGCGTGCCACATCTTTTATCTGGGATTTATCTGAAATTCTACTTTTCAATGAATTGAGGACTATGTCCTAAAATGATCTTATTGCCACCAGAAAAATAAAAAAGTTTATCTGTCAGCACAATGGCTTTATTAATAGCTCATAAACATCATCTACTTTTTGGTCATACCAAACAAATTATCTTTAGAGCAAAACCTGAATGAGCCTCCCATCAGTTTGATAACCATTTCCCTTTAGTATTCAGTCTAATATTTCCCCAACACCAGTCAGCAGTAGGTTCCATCCAACAGTCTAGATATTTAACTTGTAAAGAATACTTAAATCACCACAGCAGGGACTTCTGTGCCCAATCGGAATATGAAAACGTGAAAAGGAACTTTGGCTCATGTCCATAAATTCTAACTCTACTTTATTTGATTAAGTTTTGTTTATTTATTTTTCTCTACTGCGCCAAAAGGATGACCTTTCATATCTTGAAAAGCAGTTACTGTGGATCTTTCCTCAAAGATACCTGCTTTCTGCTGCTCAAGTGGTGATGGAGAACAACCACAGGAGGTATGATAGTTGTGTACAACCAACACAACTAGAAGCTGATAAGACATAAATGTTTATATTGGTATACCAATCTTGAAGAGCTTCAGATGTTTCTCGGGATCATGATTTTTGCAGTGCAGCACAATTTGGTCTTTTGGTGAACATCTCATCTTGTTTTTCAGTCGGTATTTATGGATAATAAATATATAATGTATTCAAAGTAACTATGAATGAATACTCACTCCCACAAACAGATAAACATTGAAACAAGGATATTCAGTCAGTTTCTTTTGTCAACATACCTCAGTGCCCTGCTGAGCTTATCGTAGTTCATCTGAGGTTTACACTTCCTGGCCCCCCAAAGCCGGGCTACTTCATCTGGATCCTTGATGACAAACTCGCCATAGTCCCCCTGCCATGCGATGACATCATGATACTCCTCTTTCCTGAGCAGCTCCAAGATGAAGTGCCACAGCTGGATTTGTCTGGATCCGGGACTCGACTCGGGCTTGTAAGCCCATTCTGGGAAGGCAAACCCTGCAATAGATAGATGAAGAGAGTTGGGGGTCAAATGAACATAACCAGGGATAGTGAAGGAGTTTGGAGCAAAAATGTTGTTTTTACAAATGAAGCTTCTGTATATGACCTCTACTTGAGGACATGCAACTCAAGAACACCCAGATGACTCACTTTTGTCCCTGTAGAAAACTTTTAAAAACTTTAAAAGGAAGGCAAAGGAATAGATTAAGATTAAAATTAGAGATCAGCGGTCAAAGCCATTTCAGGTTACTGTTCTAAAAGAGATGAAAGGATTATGGGTGTCTGGCTGAGAATAAATCCCAGAATAGATTGTCCTCATTCACTCTTTACGATGCACATAACTGTTTTCATTGTTCCCGGAGATTTTTTTCAGTAGTTTTCTTTTATTCTTATTCAATCATTTGGTTATTCTCAGGCACTTGCTTTGGTAGTGGACAGTTTGACTTAATGAATAGGTAGACGAGGAACAGAAAAAAGATAAGTGAAGTTTGAACAGCAAGAGATCAATGAACACTGGCCTTAAAATCACTCTAACGGCCTCTCAACCTGTTGAACCTTGGGATGCTGCAAAAACTTGATTTTAAAAAAAAAATATTTTTCAACATGACTGTCACAGGCTTTTCTTTAAACCACTTTCCTCTACTGTCATTAGGTCACTGCCTCACCACAGATCTTTCACAGGAAACACACACACACACACACACACACACACACACACACACACACACACACACACACACACACACACACACACACAC
>JBBBVU010000006.1:10872669-10892636 GCA_037177055.1 Atherinosoma microstoma
AACAACCTTAAATGTGTGTGCCAAGGGTTCAAGTTAACCCTATTTTTCATCACCTGTACTGTATGTACTTAAACACTATCCATACATGTAAAGTCACATTTTTGTTTGCATGTGACAGTAGGCACTGCAAGGAAGCTGGGACTCAAACATGAATGACAGCCAGGGACAAACAGATAAATAGAACCAGAAAAACAAGTCCACAATAACAGCTACAGACTAAGACACCCAGTGTGTGTGAGTGTGCGTCAGTGCTGACTCAGTGCGTGAATGTGTTTGTAATTTAGCCTTCACAACGCAAACTCTCCTCCATTCTCTTGCTTCGCTCTCTCGCTCTCTCTCTCTCTGTCTCCTAGCAACCAGACACTTAAGGCCTAAAAATAACCCCCCAGAAACGAACAGAACAAAAAAATAAAGCATAAACGGCAATTAATCCTTTCAAGCCTGGAACACCGACTCAAATAGACCAGGTATTAGAGAGGAAAGAGCAAGGGCAGGAGCAAGAAGAAGAAGAAAAAAAAAAAAGACGGGGAAAAAAAAGAAAGAAGAAGAGAGGGATTTGAATCTGCCAGCAACAGGTAGTTGTCAGGAGACAGAGTTCTGCACTACATGACAGTGTGTGTGTGTGTGTGTGTGTGTGTGTGTGTGTGTGTGTGTGTGTGTGTGTGTGTGTGTGTGCTGTAGCTGCTCAAGGCAAAGACAAACTCTAGTATAAAACAACCAGTCATGCAAATAGCTGAAAAAAAATATCTGCAGCTAAAGAGTTTAAGGAAAATAAAGAAGACACAATTTATCTAAATTGCTTCACGACACCTATAACGCACACAAGAAACGGCGTGAATAAAGCTTGTGCAACCTTTACCAGCGACAGTCATCTGTCGATTTTGCTTATAAAATACAAGTTTTTTTTGTTAGTTTTTTTAACTTAAAATTAGGTATATTCACAACCTAACATTTCTATTGGTTAATGAAAACATTTGTAGATAAGGTACTATCATAAACCCCTGCAATGCAGAAGCCTGCAATCACATTTACCCACTGAAACTATCACCATGATTTAAAACACTGTTGCTTTTTGTGTGAGACACTTGCTCTCAGAAGGCTCAAAAGTCAATCCTTCATTTAAAAAACAGGGGGGGAAAAACAGACCTGCACATTAGATGTTTTTACATAATTCTAGCATGAATTAACACATCCATTAACAAAGAGAAAGCAAAACCATTTGTTTATTTGGATTTAGCTGACGGTGCAAACTAAAATTCCCCAAAGTTAATGTTAAAAAGAGAAATAAAAGAAACATAACAGAAAAAGAGATATGCCAGCAAAAAAACAAAAAACAAAACAAAACACAAAATGTTGGAGATTCTGACCCACCCACCCACCACAACCAAAATCTTAATATTGCTCTGACTGGAGGATGAAAGTTGGCAGGCCAAAACTACTTGGCAAACATTAACATCAATTCAAGTTTGATGCCAGTTTCTGTAAAACTGGCTTTACAAATAAAAACTTACTCTGTGCTTTCCTCTCACCCCACAGCAGTCTGGTTCTACTGGAGATTTCCTAATTTTCCAGAGGGAAGTTTTCATCTCCAATGTTGTTTGTCTGCAACATTTTTTCACAAGGCATCATCTGTTATGATGCCACATAAGAAATGTGGCATCGTGACAGGTGGAAGATGAAATCATGGTAGGTTTCCTTGCCAAGAGATAAAGTTCATTAAAATCTGACAATGGTGCATGTCAAAATGGCAGCTAGTGTCAAACAATGTTGATGTGCAGTAATTCGACAGTCGTGTGCACACTTACATAGAAAACAATCTGTGGGTGTTTTGATGCACATCATGCGCTGCCTGTGTGCAGCTACGAGTGTGTTGTGCGTCTAAAAGTTTAGCAAGGCCTCTCTCTTTGGCTGTGAATGCTTCTATTGTGAGCTATTCTCCTCTCCCCTAAGCATGAAATAAAATTTTTTAAGAAAACAAAGCAAAAGATAACTGAGTCATGGACGCACACACACATGCAAAGAGGCCTGCAGTCTATCAGTCTGAAGCTAACACCTTCCCAGTCCTCAGTAAATTAGCATTCTGGATGTGAGACGGCAAGTTCGAGACAAAGCCGTGAGGCACCTGAGCATCACACCAGATATCTCACGAGTTATGGGAAGTTTTCCTTCTTCTTTTAAATTATTTCATAAGTAAATGTGGTTTGCACTGTGAAGTGTTTTTTTTTTTTTTTTTCTTACAGCTATGAGACGTTAAAAAGTAAAAAAAAAAAAAGGGAAGGGCAGAGGAAAAATGATGGGAAAAGGAACACTCAAACTTTAGATGGTGTTTTTACTTCTGATTCTGCCACCCAGTCAAACTATATGAGTGTTAAAATTTAACACTTTGAACACATTTGAGTGTTTAAATCACTATTTGAGAGATCAGCACACAGCTCATGCACCAGTGAGTGTGAATGACAATTTAAAAATGTCAAGCTTTAACTTCTTTTTTGCAGTTGTCCTTAAGAGGGATTCATGGTTGCACATTTGTGTCGCTCTGTAAGCCTGAACCAATGCAGTGAAGGATTATGGAATGGATATACAACAAATCCAGACTAGCTATCCAAACGTCCTCTAAAAATGTTGAGCTTTCCAACATGACACTATGGGAAGGTCAAAAGATTACAGATTTAATCACAAAGAGGAAGAAGCATGAAAATCATAAGCATGCAACAGAA
Organism: Atherinosoma microstoma; assembly: GCA_037177055.1. Classification (NCBI taxonomy): domain Eukaryota; kingdom Metazoa; phylum Chordata; class Actinopteri; order Atheriniformes; family Atherinidae; genus Atherinosoma; species Atherinosoma microstoma. Next base: position 10,875,387 of record JBBBVU010000006.1, read on the forward strand.
CATACTAAAGATTTACAGGATAACTTGAATTATTCTTTAAACTTCACTCATCACTACACTGCAAGGGAGTTCTATATCCATTAAGACCGATTCACATTTATTTTAGACTTCTGCTTAAACGGAAGCAACATTCAACAGGTAAAAGTCTGCTTGCAGCTCCTGTTAGATCTGACTAATTTCTTTCAGACCAAAAGAATTTAAACTACTGCCTCTTTGCTCTTGTATGGTTTTTATTCTTTTAAATGTTGATGGAACAATCACATGTCTGTGTGGAAGCATCTGAAGTGTGCTCCAAGGGACATCAGGGACTTTAATAGCAAAAAATATTCAACTCAGTGCAAAGATTAAGCTCGGTCTCAGATAAAGAAGGCCTTTCTACAGTTTCAAAGTGCAACACACAGCAACAAGAGCACCAGGTTTGATTTAAATGCAAAGAGAATTGTGTCTCCAGTGACTGGAATTTTCACAGTTTTCAGATGACAGCTGATGTCAGCTAAGTGGTAAAACTTCAAACCATTAAGAATTCAGAGAACTTGGCATCTGCTTTTTCTTTTTCTTTCCAGAAATAGGCTTGGTTTAATGGAACTGCTTTAAAGTAGCAAATCTTGATAGCAACTCAATCTCACCACAACAGCAGCGATTTATCCAGTTCATTCTTTAGAAATCATGTATCTGTACATCTAAGTTGACCCGAGAGTCTGAAAGGCAGTACACAATGCAATGATGTATATTTCTGATTCAACTTGCAATATATAAACGATATTTGGTGGCACGCCAATAACTATGAGACCATATCTATTTGAGACGTAACTCCAATCATGACAATAATAATAATGGATCTCATCCCAGTCAGACTCTTTGTTAACCTTTGATAGTTTATTGAAAAAATGATTATACATGCACAGTTGAGTCAAGCTACGGTTTCGACTTGTCCATTTAATTGGCTCACTATCCTTGTCCCAGTATACATGCACAGAAGGGGACAGAGTTATTGCCTGGAGACACCAGGATATTTTGGGTTGAAAAAGAAAACATTCAAGACCTTCAGCCACGTCTAACTTTCTCTGTAGGTAATCTTATAATTGAGTATAGCCAAATTCCCTGCACACATAGTCTAAGTTACTTACAGCAAAAACGTTTGTAAACGACTGATGCTTTGAAATGCATTTTTCCTATCAAATTTTATTACTATTTCATTTAAAACTGCAGTGTCTTTAATGAATATTTTAAACTACAATTAATGCCTACTTGAAGCTGAGTTATCCCAAAATAATTCTAGTCACTTCTACCAACTATGCATGCATAGAAAAACAGTTTCCAACTTTACTCTCCAATGGCAAAAGAAAGATTGAGACAAAGGGGAAAAAGAAATCTTCACGCTCATCTTCAAAGACTTAAATGGGAAGCCTGGGGATGTACTATATATATGAGTGTTTGTTATGAGCTGAATGTTGTTCAGACTAGAGGTGAGAGTGGAATACGTGATAGGCCCGAGGGAATTGTGTTTTTCTCACTGCTCTGCTGCTGCTAACTGCGTTGATGATGGTTTGCATTCACAAGGTATTATTCACAGTCAGTAGTAAGGTACAAATAGAGAAACATTCTATATTTTTTCTTTTGAGAAAACTACAAAATAAAAACTTAACAACTTTCCAAGAAGTTTTGTAATGAATAAATAATGATCGTAGACTAAACTAGTCTCATAATGGTATAGGCCTCTGTGCTGTAAGAAAAAGAAGAAAAAAAATATATCGAGAATCGAATCGAACCGTGACCCTAAAATAAAAAATAAAATCGAATTAAGGATTTGGAGAATCGTGACACCCCTAGTCTACATGCCAACAGGGTGATAAAAAAGGACTGTTTAGATACAAGTTGTCATTGAATCAGAACATGTAGTGAATTATTCATGATTCACACACCTTTTGGGAGTTTATTTTGTAGTTAATCACCTTGTTCAGAGCAGCATGTTGTATAATAAGTATTTTTCATATATATATTCATTATCTAGCTTACTTTATGTTTTTTGCACGATATTTATAATTATATAATACTTATGCAAGCTGTTAGGAAGCCCACATCGATTCTAAACAGATAACTAATACTGATTTGTTTATTTCTTAATATTGTAGTTGCCCTTGTGTGAGGTAGATTGTAAGAGTTGTGATTTCTGAGCTGACTTGAATGCAGCACAGCTGCAAGTTGTGTCACATACAGTCAATGTTTAAGTTTAATCTTGAATCACCTTCATAAAAAATTCAAATAACCGTGTGGCCTTATTACAGTACACAGCATTACATTAACAAATAAAATGTCAGATGCCAGCAGACCGAGTCCTCACTGGAACCTGTGTGTTGTCATTGTGTGAACACCACCAAAAATACATACTACTTCAATGTATCCCATCAACTGATTCCTTCCTTCACTTAAGTCTACTACCCCCCCCCCCCACACACACACACACACACACACTCCATAGCCACTGAACCCCTCCCTTTTGGCAATCCAGCCCTGTGTGCTTTCCTGCCATTCTTCTATTGCAGCTAATTTTAGATGAAGGAAAAGCTCTGTCCACATCTGCTAGTCATTCTTTGAGATGTGTGTCTAAGTCTGCATGTCTGTGTGTGTATATGAGTGCAGAATTGAGACTCAAATGGGAGAGAAGGAAAACTGGGAAAAGGTCAGGGGGAGAAAAAAGAAGACAGGGGGGAGGTGGTGAAATGAGTGCAGAAGAGCAAATAAAAGGAAACCCATACAACAAGCGGGATAAAGACAGCAACTGTCACAACCAGAACAAATGTTCATCATGACTGAAATACTATTATTAAGTTTTGGAGAGCTGTCCTCTACATTTACGTGGTAGCGGTGAACCACAGGAGCAACTCACTGCCATTATGAATAAAGAGAATGTGAAGTAAACAAAACATGGTGATTTAGTGCAGCTCACCACAAAAAGCAAAAGACAAATGTAAAGCCATAGTGCTTGAACACAGTCTTCTCTTTAATGAACAAGGACTGTCTAAACGTGAATAACAAAAATACAGGACAGACAAATATACACAACCTTTGGCTCTGACCCCCCCCAAAAGAAGTTTATTTTTCCCCCCCAACATGTTAACCCTTAAGCACACATTTCAGTCGATTCAACATTCAGAATGTCATTAAGAGAAGATTGTCCAAATATCAGGTTTCTGTCTGTGATGCTACGTGCATTTTCTGTCCCAACAAAGACTTGTATTGTTTTCTACAAGTGTGGTATGATGGGGTCATCTACAGCACCTAAAACGCATGGAGCAAATATCCAGAAAAAGATCACACACACGGGCATAGAAATGCCGACTGCGCTCATAAACAGGATTCTGGCAATCACCACTGTGCGTCACAGTGGGCTATGAGGGGGACACAGAGGGCAGAGCACAGCGTGTTTATGTGTGTGTGTTTATCCCATCGTAAACAGGGACAACAGACACATGCCGTGTCACCTCCTGTCACCACTTTCTTCTTTTGTCCTACTGTTTCGCTGTTCACTCACTTTCCACCCGTCTTCCTTCAAGTCCTTTTTTTTTTCTTGCACCCTTGCCCTTGTCCTGCGTCCCTATCCTCTTCTAACCCCAACCCCACTTGGTCAGCTTGTTAAGCATGTCTGCTAAAGCTGATTAAGTAGTGTTGATCAGCCTTACGTAACACTCACCTAGCACAGACATCACTGCCAGCCCGCCAGCATACTGCTTTTGTGCCGCATGTGTGCACAAGAGATTTAGAAATCTAAAGAGGAAACTTTGCTTAAAACGAACACTGCTCTCCATTAACTATTTGTGGATGAAACATGCATACTTGAGCCTGTGCACATGTATTACTGTAACACCGTGTCCTCTTGGGTTTAAGCCAAGTGGTGCCTTGTGTTGTTGACATGTGCATATTTGGACAGAGGTAGAATGTGCACATCCCCGATCTTCCCAGATTTTTATAAATGTATGAGTCTGCAAGTATGTGCATCCACTCTTCCTGCATGATGTGTAGATAATCACGAGGCTGCCAAGTGGGGTAGGGATACATATGCAGATGCCACTTAATAAAACAGACTGGAGGCATTAACAATGAGAAAACAATCTTTATAACCATGAGTGCACACAGACTCATTTGCTTAAACCCTGTCGATTGTGTCTGTAAAAAAAAAAAAAAGTAAAGAAGAAAAAAAGCTGCCCTTCACTGAATTAATTGATAGAGTGATTGAGCTAACGAAGCAATGCACACAGGCAGGTTAGAAAGGTTGGTTTGCCCAGCGCCTCTTCTCTCATCTCCTGGTTTGCTCTTGCACTCTGCCTCGTGGGAAAGATTAGACTCCTCAGCTGGAGCAAATAAAGCTGAACGTTATGCAAGAGCCAGAGAGCGGGAGGAAGAGAAAAAGGCTGATGATGATGTAACTTTAGAGAAGAGCAAAATGGATGGATAAAGAGCAAGGAAGAGAAAGATGAGGAGAAAAGATCTACAGAGGTGTATGATAAAACTTTTTGAAGCAGCTGGTTTTACACAAAGACTGCACTTCACTGCAGCCTGCTATATGCACCTTACTGTCCATTATGGTGCCAGCCACCCATCTAAACAAGGGCAGCTGATCTGCATTGCTAGGCAATGAGCTCAGCTGTGAGCACACAGCTGCCCTGCACTGGCAGAAACCAGCCCTCCTCAGTCTCTTGCATCCTTGCCCCTGCCACACACAAACCAGATTACATAATGAAAAGGCAATCTCACTGTTATACCTGGTTTCATTATGGTCTCCTTGTGTGACATATGAGGCGGTGTTTCCAAATCAATCCACAAAGTGGTTCAGACTGGCTCACCGGACCAAGAAAGCAGAAGAGAATGCAGTGGAGGCAACACAACATAAATGCTTGAACTACAGTGTGGATTATACAGTGGTGTTCTGTGTTCACTTAGATTCTGCACATTTAAAATACAGTACTTACTATTATTGGGACCCTTCTGATTTTTACTCTGTTCTTGTTACTTACTTCACTTTAAAGCAAGATGGTTTCTGATAAGACTCTTGGCACACCCTCTCACCCAGTGAAAGCTGGGAAAGACTCCAGCCCCATGCAACTCAGATCAAGCCGGAGCAGGTAGGAAGACTGGATAAATGAACAATCAGCAACGAGCTGGCCATAACCAAAACTCAAAGTAAAATTGCAACAGGCTTCTGAGAGAGGTTGTCATACCATTCCTATGGTCACCACATATTATACATTATCTTTTGTTAATGTGATGGAGTAAATTCACCAGCCAGCTACTAAGTGTAACATTGGACGTGGGATTGTGTACAGTAACATAAGATCACCTCAAACCACTGATCAATCCCAAAGCAAATGTCTTACATTTGCTAAATAACAGAGAAATACTTCCACGATTTAAAAAAAGCAAAATAGTTCACACAAAAATGTCTTTTTCTTACCTCTTTACATCTACAGAATGAAATTTATCTTATTAATTGTATTTGTTTTACTCATTGCCAGATTCTGTTAGTGGTCATTTTATTTCCTAGTAAAGGCTTTTTTAAAACACGGTGAACTAGATTATGCTTATCAAGTTAAAAACAAAAGTAACAAGTGTGAAAAGAGAAAAAAAACAAGGAAAGAAATTAAATGAAGGAATGAATGAGCAACGGGAAGGAAGCAAGATCACTGAGATAAAAGGCTGACTGGCAGAGACGGTGAGAGCGATGAACTTTCTCCCCTGCATCAGTATACTGCTTGGGTGGTGTTATGTAAGCGCTGAGTGTACACACACCGATTACCTCCGCTTGGTGGAACTCATAACATGAGGCACTCCCTCACAGTTTGTGTGTGCGGTGTGTGCATGTCAGTGGGTGGGTGTGTGGGTACATGTGTATGAACACAGAATGGTGATACCTATTGGTTTACATTCATGCACAAAGACTGAACAGACATCATGCATATAAACTATTGTCCTAAGAACTGATTCAAACAGCTCAGATCATAAATCCCTAGTATAAGGTAACAGGGGGATCCCCGTTAAGTGACAGCTGCAGCAGCTTACAGTTACACCTCCTTTCAGCTAAATACTAAACACATTCACACACACTCTGATCAAATACAACACACAACCGATATCTGTGTAATGTCTACAGACAGAGACGAGGATAGCACCAGTGGAAAATTAAATCATCTTCATGAATGTGAATTGGGTAAGCCAATAAAACTTCTTAATTATCCTTTCCTAATTCTGTGGGGAAGTCCTCTGCAAATCAATTATACCATTAAATAAATCATATTAGGTTATTGGGGGATTCTTGTTACTGCAGTTCATGTAAGTACTTGCCCTCTCAAGTATTTAAGGTATGACCAACCAAAAATTTGACTTAAAAATGACATAGAAATGTAAGCACAAGGCTTAAACAACATGGATACACGTTCTTGCTGCAGTAAAACAAATGAAAGCACACACACATGAAAACCTCTACACCTCCCTCTCCCTCACAACTAACCTCAGGGAAAGGGTGTACCTTTGCCCAGAACTTGGCTAATTCTTAGGCCAGACAAGCACAATAATCCTTCTAACACAACATCCACACACTCTTGCTTGGGGGTGGGGGGGTGTAGGCTAAAGAGCATTTGTGAAAGACTACAAAGATCCTTTCTATATTAGTGTGTATATGGGGAAAAAGCAATTCACTAAATTATGGTTACAGCACTTCTAATTCATTTCCTTCTGAAGCCTGGAGCCAAGGGTGTAATATTTTGATTGGCATCTCCTGGCAGGTTCTTGATGATGCACTTAGGTCTTGTTTCCAAGGCAACATGTATACAAAATATTACTGTTTACTGCAAATGCACAAGCTGCCATCTGAAAACCAGACCCACCATGTCAAAGCAGATGTGGGTTTTTTTGCACAATCTGCTTTGACAACAGCCACAATACCTGCAAAATTAAATGATATTGTTGCCATATCTTAAATAACACAAAATCAAAAAATTATGCAAAATCACAAGAGTAATTTTGTTAATGGTCTCTTATCCCACCTTATGACCAACTACATTTTGCCCTTTTATTTCTTTTCCACCACCAAACTTGTAGCTGCCCCTGTTAAACTGGTTGTCTTGAGGGCTTTAAAAATGCCCTTGCTGTTCTTGATCCACTCCCCCATACTTTCCTTTTCCCTCTCACCCTGTGACTGGTCAGGGGATCCAGCTCACTGTTCTCAAAAGCTTTAATCTTCTAAAACAACAATCACTCTGCACATTTGTATGGTATATGCACCCACCCAGATTCAACTGCTTTGGTTACGTAATATCACAGGGCCACGTCCAATGCTAAAAATGGACATGGATAAAACTATTGTGACTGCAGCCAGGCTTACTGTACAGGGGCAGAGTGCACCCAGCATGCATGTACAAATAGACGTTGGGGGCTAGTCAAACGCTTAACCCTGAAGCAAAAACAAACAACAACAAAAAAGCTAATTTTGAGACATTTCCTCAGTTGAACCCCAGCAATGCTATTATTCCACAACAGGATTAAGGCTCTTACATAGTCCACGAGAAGCGAGAACTTTGTTCTTGTTCTCGAGGCCACAAGAACAAAATGAAGTCATTTTTGTTCTCGCGGACGTGGTTGAGAACAGTTCTCGAAACACCGGGCTGGCAGAACTTTCTTCTCGTGGGGCTTCGAGAAGTATTGTGTGACCGGTCGGACATTTGAGGTGGGGATGGTTAGCGCGGAGAAGCATGAAGCGGAACGTAGTCACTTACGCATTTATGTTGATGCAAGGTTGAACGGATAGCTTTAATTAAAAGCTAATTGAGGTGGTGAGAAAGTACAAAAATGTATCCAACATATGTGGTACATAAAACACAAGCTGCGTTTCCATTACAGTTTTTCGCAAAATAAAAGCGATATTTGTAAAAGTTTGACAGCGTACAATTGCCATTTGCCAGTGTTTCCATTGAATATTGTTTAGCGCATAAGCCGTAATTCTTGCAAAATCTCATCCCGTGAGACTCCACTTTGAGGAAGATGGAGATACAAAACATTTTATGTTTTGGGAAAATTCTAGGGGGAAATGGAAACGTAGCTACAAATACCGCCGCGTGCACAACCTCGCCCTGCCATGGACAAAGTTTCACGTTAAATATGAAATAACTGGGTCAATTGGTCTTTGTACATAAAACACAGACGACCCCCCCCCCCCCCACAGTAATCCCCGCCCCTCCTCGAATGAAGCTTCTCGTGGAGAATGAAATGACCGGACCAAATCTAACTTTTTTCTGGTTCCTGCAGCCTTGAGAACAAGAACAAAGCTGCAAAAAGTTGCAAAAGAAGGTTGACAAAAGAAGAAAACAACAGTGAACTGTTACTGTTCAATAAGTGCAGAGTACAGACATGTCCCCAAAAATCACTGTCCTTGAGTAAGTACAACACTTCTCTGGCATAAATTATTTACTTGCACATCAGCAAATTACCATCAGTACAACTAAAAGAGTACATGTTTGGGTCAAGAGACTGAAAGAGCTGAAAGTGGTACAACATATATAACTGGCAAACACACTCACTTTTGGACAAACACTGAGAAATATGAGATGATTTGAACCAGTTTCCAGCAGTGTGTACGCATAGAGGAAATAGATATGCTATACGATGGCCATCTTTCTCATTAAATTTTAATAACTGTGCTTTCCTATAAATACCTTTCCAATGATCCAATGCATTATTCAGCTTCTCTTAAGACATCATATACAATGATCCACGAGCAGAAAAAGATGCACACATAAAACACACACCTGTAGAACCCAGAAAATGCCCGTGTCCTAGAGAGAGGAAATTTTGAATATTTAAGACAACAATGGCCTGTGGGCCAAAGTAGAGGTAAATGTTTGTCCTGCTGAGAATGAAAACCATCACACTTTATCATATCCATGACCACACAGATTGGAGGAGACTCAAGGCTATTGTGTGTATGTATAGACATATGTTCAAACTGTGACATGCACTTTCTTTTGCTTTGTATATATTTGTTATTTATTACTAAACTAACACACGTCACCATCTATTGCTGATGTGATCTGACAGTGATTGACAAGTTATTTTTTTATACTATTTGAGCCATGTTATCAGACAACTAAAAAACATCCACAAATTGAGTTATATTGGCTGGAAAACCAGGGAGTCCAGTGAAAGGAAAAGATGGGGTAGGGTATCATGAAGCAGGATAGAGGGGAAGGATAATGGAAGAAGAGCTGCCACTGGGGTATTGGTTCATAGATTGGTGACAGAGAAATGATAGTGAGAGGGAAGAGGGGATGATGGGATGGGAGGGTCAATTGATATTTAAAAAGGTTTCACTCCCCTACAGGGACATGTGCATCTGTGTGCAGACAAACACACGAGACCCTGTTTGAAATAAAAACACACTATCTCTCCCACACACACACGCACACACACATACACACTTACTTCACAGAACGGCCCCATCTGGCTGAAGAGTCAGAAGTCTGCTAAAGAGCAGCATTCAGCAAAAGGCCTTTGATTCCAGCAAAAGGTATATTAGCTATTATTGGTCTAATTTTGTCAGAGACAGTGTGTTTGTGCTTCTAAATCTTGCAGACAGTCCTTGTGTGTGGGGTTGTCCAGAAAGATTAAATTAGATCAAGCAGTCACGGCTGATAAAAAACAGAGGATGTCCCCTTTCTCACACACAGGGACACGCGCACACACACAGCTTGCTACTGGACAGTATGCCATTTTGTTAGCAGTTATACAGCATCTGTATGTGAACACCTGCTAACACACCAGCTGTTAATTTGATCCATTTGCTTTTGCTAAAATGTAGAAAGAGCTGAAAGAGGTACCTTTCCATTCAAGTGTCGTCAAGTGACGTTCAAAATATAGATTAAAATTCCTGTGACTTAATTAACAACGGTCTGGGACTCTTTGTTCCCAAAAAGAAACTTTTTGCCTCCAACATGGCATTCCAGTCTATACTCTTGCCTCCCCAATGCACATACCTTTTTGGCCGACATACATCAGCAGAGTTAACTCAAAGTTTAAAATGATCTCTTATGTACAAAAGAGAACAGGTTTGAACATGGACCGGGAGAGGAGCAAGATAAAGACATAGACAGAAAGGCAGCACAATGAAAGACAAGCAGGCTGAGGAAGAGCAATAACCGCTTGAAAAGAAAACTAAACGTGATTTTGCATTCCTTACATGGGGTGAAGGGAAGGAGAGAGAAATGAGGAAAAGGGAGGGAGGAGGGGGTGGGGGTGTGTGACAAGGGAGAAAGTTTAACTTGGCGCCAGACAGCATTTCAAGACCCAACAGCCAACCACAGAGACACGCACACCAAATATCGACACTGCAAGTGGCACAGAAGTCCTTTTGGTGACTTCCCATCGTCCAAAATTAGATTAGATATTTGCCCTCCACCCCTACTCCCTGGGTCCAACACAGAGGCAGATTCCCAGATAAAAATAGCCAGAGGAACTATTCAAACACTGTTGCCTTTCTGAAGGGAGTGTCTGCTGACTGCACTGGACTTAAGAGGTTAGAGAGGGGTTAGGAGCTCCACTCACCACCTCCCTAAATCAGAGAGCATGGGACAAGGGGACAGGCCAGCTTTCACCACACTTACCCACTCATGAACACGATAACAGATTAAAAAGAAGGGGGGGGGGGTGCTTTTTTGGAATTTATTTGCATGAAAAAACTGCTCAGAGGTGTGTCAGACATATGAGTTAAATGCAAACTGGCAAATTATCAACATGATGAATAACATAAGAGGTAAAGATCACAACATTGTATAATTTACCATGCAGGGTGAGAGCAAACCCAGAAGTTTATTCAGATTAATTCTAAGATTGTTCAAAAGAATAAGAACAATTTAATCTTCATGAAAAAAACCCAAACAACCTAACTCCAAGAAGATCTGCTCCTGTTGTTCTGATCCTGATATGCACATGAGTAGCCACACCGGGTGTTGATCCCTTACTGTAAAGATGCCCTCAGACTGACCGCTATCATTGGGGTTAATCTAAGAAGATTAGAAGTATAGATCCCAACACCACTCGGGCCAGGCCCTACCATTAATAAAAACAGCAACCATTAGGTGCAGCACAATCAACAGAGGATTACAACAAATCTTCAGTTTGAATGTATGCATGTAGAGCCAAGCCAGTAGTTGTGGTTTGGGTGGATGCGGTGATGGCCCACTGCTGGAGACAGAGATGTCAGGTTACATGCTGTTATGGTCTTGACAGCTTACAACTGGATTTTCTTCTAACCAGCAGCAAGGTGACGGTCCAGACTCTAACCTAAAGGACAGGTCATTGTGCTGTCAGGAGGATCCAAAATAAAACCTCTCATCTATAAGGATCAGAAGAACAGAGTTACCTGATCTTCACGTGTGTGTGCGCGTGTTGTCAGACTCCGATCAGTTTCACTGGCACCGCCGTCACCAAGAAGCTGTGTTACATACACCCACAGGCACGGACGTACAGGCTTTGTTTACAAGTACTACCTTTACAGAGCTGCCCACCCAGAAAACTCTGCCTTCTGCATATACACACACTTCATATTGTTTCACGACAACATGCCACTCTGCGCCTCACACCGAGTCACCTCTACTGAAGAATGAACAGTGAAGGTCTGTAAACTCCCCATATTACATTACAATACACATGCATGCGCAAACACAAACAGCTGCAGAACAGTGCAGGTCAATCCATGCACACCAACACACCCCCACTGCATTCTCAACATGAATTTTGATACCCATTTGAAACGAACCCCAAATGTGTGTGCGCATGGTGGAGCAGTGTGCATTCTGGTGCCATTAGCTTTAAAACAGAATGCAACTTTTCACCTCTTCAAATAACATTGTTTATTTTTTGTTAGTTTATTTTTAATCAAAGTCAATATTTACTCCTTTTATGCCTATGATGTATCCAAAAAAAAAAAAAAATCAATATGAAGGAAGACAAGCCTTCTCATATGACAGAAAGCTTTTCAAAAAGGACTTAAAGAGATACTTACTGTTGTGTTTTTCCCTCATGTGTAATGCAACACAGCCGGCAACTATTAACCTTCTAAGCAGGAATGTGGGAGGTCCAAGAATTCCAATAAAAAGCAGCAGTATGTGCATGTGTGTGTTGTGTGTAGACACACATGTGTTCGTCAAAACTGCTACAGCTATCTGTTAACAGTCCATCCCATTCAGCCATGCCGACCCACCCCATCACCATCCCTGAACAAAAACCAATAAAAATCGATGTGGGTCATGCTGGCTGGAACCAATGTTGTTGCTGTAAAATCAAAATTGACTGTCGTTACATTTCCACACACTACTTTTCCTGCTGGCTTATCAGAGTAAAAAGCTCATTTTAAATCGAGTTATTTGGTGTCCAACCTCACGACCATGCAGCTGATCAAATGAGGCTTAGAGATTGATAATCTATAGGGCTCGATCTGCAGATTTGAGGTTAATGTGTGGGCCAGTGGGCTTAGGGAGGGCTGAATGGACAGACAGCAGCGGTGGAGAGCAATTAGAAGCATCCGGGCCGTCAAGGGTAACGCTGCCTTGCTGGCAGTGGTCTCTTTGGTCAAGGGCGACACAGGACTAATGGCGGGGAGGTCCATTATTGTCGACTGGCTGAGCACATTGTTCCCTTTGGTCACATTCCTGGCTAAATGCATACATTTCCACAACTGAGGCCATCCCTCCAACCAGAAGTCATTTGTCAACTTAGCATCAAAACTTTTATGAAGAACCGTTCTGACTAGGAAACCGATCACATATCAATCCTCACTCTGTCAGTTCTAAAAATCGTTGATGTAATCATTGTTGTACTACAGTTTAAAAGGATTTAGAGAATATCCTCACAAAGGTTTACCCTGTATAGAAAAGTAAGAAAAGGACCGCAAATAACTTGCTAAACACTTTTTTAAACACACAGTTAGCTCTTAGCCCCTAGCAGAATTTGGCAGTTTTTTAAGATGTAAGATAACCAGATATGCAGTGAGACATTATCTGTTTCAGGCTTAAAGTATGTTGGCTGAACCTGATCACAGCAAGACATTGTCCCATAAACCTAGTCATAAAACTGTATTTGGATAGTAGGAGGTAGTGGTTTTGCTGTGGTCAGCGCTGGAAGGGAGTTTTCACAGATAAAGCTAATCGCTTTGCTTATCATCACAGCAGTTGTTGAGATTGAAAAGCATATGCTCACTATTGCATGCATAGACCCACACAGGGAAAAGGTGAAAAACCCTTCATAATTCATTGCTCACAAGCGACCCTTTTGTTTCCCGAAGTGTGTGTGTGTGTGTACGTGTGTGCTTAGCATAAATGGTGACACATCGTTATAGCACATCAATCACATTCAGGAAGCAGAGAAAAGTGCAAAACAAAAATCGTCCAAACTTGTAGTTTATGCTTAATAAGAAAACAGCAAAGGATAAATTCATTTAACTTTTTTTTCACTTTAATCACTCAATCTAACACACACACACACACACATATATAAAAGTGGGGTCTCTTCAAGTGTCAAAAGCACCAGCAAACTATGAGCTACTCCGCACCATTATTACCACAATGAGAGGTCCCTGGCCCCACAAGTCCACACACAATCAGTCCCAGGCCCTGCCCCACTCCAACCATTGTCCCACACTCCACACACACACGTACACACAATAGCCACTCTAGAGCCAGGGGTCCCACTATGCAATTCCATCACACAAAGACACACACCAGTCCTTATCCCATCAGAAAGAAAAAAGAAAGATGGAGGTGGCAGGATAAAGAACTGTAACTCTTAAAGATGGATGGAGAAAAGGGACTGAAATGCAAATCTGGAGAGCAGTATATGTGTACACATTGTGGGCTGTTGATAACAGTATTTTTTATTGTGTTTATGCAAGTCCTTATCACCAGAACTTAATCAATCATTAGCACAGCCTTTGGGGCACACACAAAGGTGGATATAAGACTATGTAAGCATAGACAATGCATACTGCCTCTCTGCTGACTAATGCCACTTGTGGAATACTTTGCTTCAAACTAGTCCTCTAGATGTCATCAATCACTAACAAAGACCAGGTAAACAACAGTGATTAGATATACACTGAAATTAAATTGAACTCTTCCAACACAACCAAAACTAACACCTACCTGTAATGAAATTAAAAAAGAATGAATAATACTTTATTCATCCCAGAGGGACACTGTGTTGTAGTAGGGTTTAAAAAAATAAATTAAAAAAAAGCAACAGCAGTTGAAACGCCTATCATGTACTACTTGATCACAACCATTCACTATAACCAGAAATCCTATCATGTATTAAGGCTAATAGATCATCTGAAAAAAAAAAAAGAGTTACAAATGAAGTGTACACTGCTGAGGAGGAAAGGAAGACAATTCTATAAAGGCAGCAGCTTATGCTATGAGGCATAATCCTAGATAAAACATTCCAGGAAATAATGATTACATTTTGTTATCCTGTATATCCACAGACTATCCTTTAGCATGCAACAACTGTGTTCAGTCCAAATAATAGGAAATACTCAGGGTTTTAGACCCGTGTTGTGATTGCAAACGCAGAAACAGCAGAGAGCAGACAGGTCAGGAAAAAAACACCACAGATTAATTCAATTACTTTAATCTGCTGTTTAAAGATGTAAAATATTGTATGTATGTATTTATTTTATATATATATATATATATATATATATAGAGTAAGACTTCAAGCCAGGCTTTCATGCTTATCAACTAGGGGTGAAATGCAAGTTGACTAACAGATATAACATTTAATAACATGAAATTCAATACTACACGACACAAAAACTGTTTGCCATTTAATAATTAGGCGTTTAAAAGAACTTTACAACTTCTTCAACAATTAGGTTTAGCTGCCTCTCTTCATCTTGAATAAACAATGCAAAGCTTTAATTCTTAGCTTAACACTACAAAACTGAAGAATAAAGAACATGTGAAAATCGGTCACTATCAGGGAAAATAAATGCCAAGTTACTACATGCCTGCACAAGCTGGACTTCAATACTTCAGAGAGTATCATGAGTACAAGACAACTCTCTTAACTGAACAGAAGCAGCCAACACACCACACAAACACTCAAAACAACTACAGGCATCAAATCAAACCCTAAATACAATAACTTTTTTTAGTGCCTCCCCGGAGGGGCCCCAGCCAACTGCTGCCACAAAAACACAGAGTTTTTTGTTGTAAAAGAGCTAGTAGTAGTGGTGGGATGAGGTGTGATGTCATGGCAGCCTCCTTGGGGCTGCTGTGGAGTGTGGGTTTGTGTGCAGGAATGTGGAGGGCTGAGGGGCTGAGGCCGGGTGCAGCCAAAGTCAGGAGGGGACAGGGTGGGGGAAGGGAGGGGACCATCCTAAGTGGAAGGGGTCCTGCACAGTTTGTCAGTCTCATCGTCACACACACGGCCCTGTGCCAAATGCTTATTAACAACTACTTAGAAAATGCTCACTTTGTGCCTTTTCTTTCTTTCTTTTTTTTTGGGGGGGGGGATATGTATATTTTGTTATACAGATGCCAGTGAACTATATATCATCAGGTTTCAGAGTATGCTGACTGAAACAAGTTAAAGAATGGCAAAAGTCATGACAAGAAGGTAGTTGATGACTGACTGTGAGAAATAACAAACTGCATGGATGGCACACATGACAGTACTTCCACTTCCTTCTTTCTGGAGAAAACTTACACTGGCCCCCAAGAGAAGGGAGCAAGAATAAACTTATGCAAGCATTTCAGGAATTAGACAAAGAGACACACATGCAGACCTCAGCTGACTGCTGGGAATCCCCCCCCTCCTTACTTCAATACGCTGACAGGCCAAGTACCTGACAAATGTATGCTCAGTTACTAGGTTAATATCAGCTTCCCTCCGTGTTTACCTGCCTAGATCCAATCATCTCAACATCGCTACGAGCAAGAGACGTCTTCAAATAAACTGAAGGCTTTTCCTTCGGTATCTAACACCCAGCACTTGTAGGCTTTTCAGTCAGTTATCTGAAAGTTGCTGGATGGTGAAATAAGGTTGTCATAGTGACACAGAGGATGTCGCTTTAACAACTATACAGTAGTTTAACCACTTCCTCTTAAACCGGAGTACAGTACTAAACTTGCACCAGATTTTAGTTACTTATCAAGCGAAACCAGGTCTGTTGCACTACACCTAAGAGTACCTATGATCAACAGGTTTTGTGATGGGTGTTGTGAGTTAGTTATCTGGCTCAATCAGCAATGTAAATAATGTTTGCATTGCCGACAAGTAAACATGAAAGACAATGGTTGAAAACAATCAGGACTCACGCAAACTCACCACTATCTCCAGGTGTTTTCATTCTTTCTGCTTTAGCTGCTGATCAGGACAGAACTGGAAAACTGAACTGGAAGAATTCCACGAAGTTGCTTGTGGAAAGAAAAGTCAAGTCTTTCGGCCTCTTCCTCCCGCTCTGGTTTCCAGTCTGGAAAACTAGGTGAAGATAATCGGCAAACTTTTCTTTCTTTCTTTGTATCTGCTACTTCAGCGGCTCTATCTTCTCTCGAGCCGCCGCGCTCTCTCCCTCTGTTTCCTTGACTCTCTGCCCACCGGCCGAACCGAACGAAGGGCTCGTTTTCCGCTAAAACCTCGTTGGTCCTCCTCTCCCGTCCCGTACTTTTGCAGCGTTTAAATATGCTCAACTTGCAGGGGGAAACGGTCAACCGTCCCGACTCGAACTAGCCGGAAAGCCTTTCTCTCTCTCCTCTTCAAGTTCTTTGGCTAACTGTCCGGTAGCTGTTTACTCCGTCTCAACCGCATCTTCGTCGCAGTTTGGCATCTATCAGCCGCAAAGCTCCTGTAAGTTATTTGACAGAAATGAACGTTAGAAAGCACCCCGTCTTTTTTCACAGACTTTTTAGTCTTCAACTCACTCTCACACCACTCAGCGCTACTCTCTCCTCCTCCCCCCCCCCGTGCCGCTCAGTCCTCGGGGTGTCGTGTTTCGCTCGCTCTCTTCTGACTGGGGCCCGCCCACACTGACGGGAGACAAGGGAGGGGGGGGCTAACGTGGCGAGTCACGCCCACTCACCACGAGCCGTGGCCTGGGCTGGCGTCACTGCTGCACGCGGCGTTGCCGGGGAGACGGTCAAAGCGCGCTGCCGTGCTGACATCACATTCGAATCCTCCAAATCGAGAGAGGCGCGAGAATGGCTCTGTTTG
>JBBBVU010000006.1:10922751-10934692 GCA_037177055.1 Atherinosoma microstoma
CTGGAGCCTATCCCAGCAAGTATCAGGCGAGAGGCAGGGTACACCCTGGACAGGTCGCCAGTCTGTCGCAGGGCCAGTTTTCATTATTTCAGTTATTTTTGTTTTTATTTATTCTTTTTTTTTTAAATTTTGATGTGGTTGCTGCTGTTTTGGCACTGTACACTCCTCTTTCCCCTTGATTTTTTCCTCCTCCATCACTTTTAATATCAATTCTTTGAAGGTCCAGTAACTTAAATAGAGTGACATCTAGTGGCAAAAATAGTACATTGCAACCATCCACCAAACCACCTACTCACAATTGTGCCACAATAACACACTAATGACACAACAAGACAAAGAGGAGGGCCAGCAGCATTCCTGAATATAGAGTTCCTGTTTTAAGGTAAAAGATTCACAACTAGTTTTATTTCCACACTGTTTTACATGAATAAAAACAAATTAGATTTTAGCCAGCGCTGTGCCATATGACCTAAACTATCTATTATTATTTACTATATTGATCGATCTTGATAACAGTGTAATTCTGGTCCATATCTATATGTTTTCAGGTGTATTTATATTCACATTGCACATCATTACATAAGCAACAGAATGCCTTTATATCGCCCTAAGTCACATTCACATCCTTGTCAGCCTCTGCACTGACTCAAAAATCTGCATGTGGGTCCACTGCAACTTCTACTAAATCTGGCTGCCCCTATATTTGAAGTGTGTTCTCAATAGTGCTTCCATCTCTCTGCATGCAGCGTGAAACTGCCATATTTTTTACTTGGTGATTTCTTTACATAAACGTTCCTTAAAAAAACCCATGTAAAAAAACCTTAAGTGTTGCAACATAAGCGTTCAGGTAGCAGCACTGAAACCCAACAAGCCTGGCTTCTCTGGATATTGACTCAGTGTATCTGTGCATACAGGAGAAGAGGGACCAATAAAAAATGAGTGTGTGGGCTGTTTAAAGATAGAGATGAATAGAAGCACTGCATGCAAATCGACTGCTAAACAACCATTAATATTTTAGATAATAACTTCCACTCAATTCAATAAATTCAACGGTTTAAGAGGAAAAAACGTGTTCACACTGAGTCTTACTCCGGCTTCTGTATCTCTTGTGAGATGTAATCATTACTCCCTCACATTTCTGTTGGCTATAATGTTAAATAAACAATATTTTGTGGTAAAATGAGCATATATTTTAAAGATGATGGCCAAAACTTTAAATCTGTAGGTAATTTGGATGTTGAAAGATAAGCTGTTTGAATATGTCCAACTCTTGTCATTGTGATCAACAAATGTTTAAGCTAGATCTAACTTCGAATCTTTTTATAACTGAGCCCTAATTTCTGCCACTTTCTGCATTATCCTGAATGCAACAAACCAAAACATCAACTCTTCCACTGTGCTTGCTTAAAATCATGAAGATGGGAAAACCTGAGAAAATCATTCATTGGATGGAAATTTGGTATCTGCCCCCGAGTGCAGTATGAGTCATCCACATGCTTTTCATTGTTTTCCAGCTAGTGGCAAATTCTAAAATGCCATTAAACATACTTAAAAAAAAAAAAAAAAAAAGGTCATGTTGGGTCACATTCTGATGTGTATCTGAGCTAAAGTCAATACCTATTGAATGAATCAGAAACAAAACTTAGGAAACATTATTTGAGGCGATAACTTTATGCTTTGGTATAGCAAATATCTATCTATTCAGTCTATCTTTACCGATAATCTATGTTTACTGAAATTAGTATTTCCAACAGAACAGAACTCAACCACAGAAAAACACTAAATGTGTTACATTCAGCGGAAATTGATGGAAAGTAACCAACTCTTTTAAATGATGCAGATAATGATTTTTTCCACACTATGTTGACTTCAAAAACTATTGTTTCAACAGGAATCAATAGAAATCAAACTTGTAATTTATTTTTACTTGAGAGTATAATGTTTATTGTCGATATTTTATTTCTGGACCCCAGGAAGACTAACTTACGTTTTGGCGTCAGCTGCTGGGGATCCTTTTAAATAAACAAATCAACAAAATAATGGAACATTTTCTCATATCTTCACCAGGTTAATAATACAGCAGATTATCTGACATGAAATGTCTGTTGTTGTTGAAACAAGGTGCATAATTGGCAGTTTTTCACTAAAAGCTCAGCTTCATGCAGAGCCTCATTTACATTCAGAATGGAAAATATGTAGATTGATCATTTCTGTTTACCTAGCAACACTTATACCTTTTTTTTATTTTTGAAAAGACGCAGTAAGCACCTCAATAACACAAAATTCAGAAAGCTGAGACTTTTTACTGTAATGAAACAGTCTGATTTTTTCTGACTTAATGATTGTTGCATTTATTCCTAATAAGTATAAAAACTTAAAACTGACCCAAAAAAAGATTTTAAATGACATGAAGAAGGGTGAAAAGGTTAATGATGACTCAGTAAACTAAGATTGTGACACTTTGATGTCCACATACATACTGATTCGATAATAACACAGAGACAAAAAGATCTATAGATGAATGAGACAGCATAGACCCACATACAAAAACAAAAACACAAGCCCACACATTAAAGAAAGCACCATCACTCACACAGACACTTGATGGGATGAATTAATGGATGTCGATGACAATGTATGAAAAAGAAGTTATTTTTCTTCTCTACAGCTCTGCCTGCCTCATCTGCTTCATACTGTGGATGAGCAAACACACTTGTCTGCTTATTCATCCATGTCTCCAGTCAGTAGTCAACCGCTGCGACTTAACTCACCCACCATGAGTAACTGTATTACTCATCATAATACTTCTCGTTTTAACGCAGCTCCCTTCCCCTTCTCTTCTTCACCCCACAAAGAGTGGTTCATAATGAGCCATGCCAAACTGAGGGTGGTCGGTAATGGTTGGTGGTCACTGCTGCATGACAGATTGCGTGTTTTTATTTGTAGTTCATCTTGTATTGTTCTCAATGTGGGACGGTGCATGTGGAGATGTGTCACATACAGTATACACACGTGAGTTTTTGCGCTTGTGTATGTGGGAGTGTATAAGAGAGGTTTCTGTTACTGCTTAACAAGAGGAAAATGTATGAAAATATGCACGTTTTAGGTTTTTTCTTTGCAAGATTTTTCCAAACTTTAAATACTGACACATATCTCAGGCGTGAATTTCTAAATCGTTGTCAGATCGTCCGTTTTGCTGAGGTTGAACTTTGTATTTTTTACTATTTTCTTTCAGAAATCTATCTGCCTTTCAGCATCTCTGTTTCTCTCTCACACACACACCTTGGATAGTAGCCAGGGGATTGTTACCGAGGAGGGCTTGGTTCATCCCTGTGTTAACTCCCATCACAGTGTTCCTGTTGTGGCACGTACACACACACACACACACACACACACATGCAAGCATGTACACGAACACAGACAGACAGAGGAGAAAAGGTGAGGAAAAAAAGCAGGTTTAGTAGCAAGGACAGGCAGAGGGTAAATTCATCCCTGCACGTGTAAAGAGCAGCTGTTTGCAGACAGACCTTCTTTAGAGACACCAATAAGAGATTAGAAATGCAAGAAAGAAAAAAAGAGGGTGTCCTGGGAATGCTACAAAACATGCAAACCCTCAGTGACAACTCATTTTTAACACAAACACATCTGAAGGAACATTTATTGTGTTTGTCTTTGTCATATTCACCTCAAGTTTGCAGCAAAATCGGTGATGTAGTTAGACATTTCACCGTTCTTTTTACCCATACGCCATAAGCTGTGAACAGAAGAACCACACACACACACATATACACACATAGGGTTAGATCGTGCTGCTGTAAAGAAGAGAGCAGTGGGGAGCCGGTGGCATGGTGATCAGTGTATGTGAGTAAACGTGTGTGTGTGTGTGTGTGTGTGTGTGTGAGTTCGGTATCAACCATTTAACTACAAACTGCCGGTGAACCGAGCGTGTTAGGATGCAGCTTTCAGGCTGATCACATTTATGGAAATGTGTGGCTGTGTGTTTTTGAAGCGTACTGTGTGCTAGACACTTTGCCTAAATATATTGACTTGTGGTGGGAACCACAGACAAAGACACAGTGATTAAGCCAAGTGTCTTACAATTTTTGTTGCAAGACAGTTCAAGTAAACAAATATATTTATATGCTTGTGATAGCTGCAGATATGACAATCTGTATTTGATTTTTCAAAACCTCAACAAACACAGTCAGGACATGCTGATTTTAATCTGGCAGTATGCCTGGTCCTCGTCTCTTACCCTGTGTTAAGGTTGAGTGTGCTGTGGCTGGGAGTTGCAGGGCTCGCTGTGCTGCGGGGAGGAGGTGGAGGAGTCGCCGGGGAAGGTGTGGAGCTGAGAGGGGTGTGGGTTGAGCTCATTGAAGGGTGGGTGGAGGTGAGGCTGGAAGTCAGGGGGCAGACGGGGGACATGGTGGTCACCGTTGTGCTGCTGAGACTGGTCACGGCCTGCGACAGCTGGCTGGACATCTGTCGGAGAGAAAAAGCCGTTCGGGTTTCTAGAACTGTACGAGTTGTTTTTGATTCACTATCGGGGCAAATCTGAGGTGACCTTTAGAAAATCTGCAAAAAAGAAACGTGAATCAGACTAATGACTAATTCGACGTGAGTAAATTACTGCTGCCAGTAGTGACTAAGTTGCAGGAAGTCTAGTAATACTAAAAGGAGTAGTTCTTTTTTAACTGGAAACAGAGCTCTGTTGATGGTCCCTGGAACCTCTGGGAACCTCTGGGCATCCATAAGATATAAACAGAGGGGCTCAGCTTCATCTCTTGGAATATCGGGGGTGCTATATCTTATCTGGGAGATTGTTGTTTACCAGATCAAACCAATATGATTTTCATATTTTCCAGGTCTGACATGATCTGAAACGTTATTTTCATTCCCCCCTTACACAAGTCAAGCCTACTTAGAAACAAACAAAAACCACCTCAAGTGAGTAGAATTCTCTATTCACCCTTTTCTTATTCACTTCTTCAAAATCAAAGATATTAAAGATGACGATGGAAACCCACGTTCATTTACCCCCAATGTAGCAGGCATGCAAAGGCTTGCTAATTACCATATGGGGGCTGTAGCAGGGTTGTTTGTGCGTTTGTGGGGCAGTGGGGGGCTGGCTGGGCAGGGGAGGGGTGGCACTGGAGGGATTGATACGCTTCTCTTTCTGCCGGCGGTTGCAGAACCAGACCCGGATCACCTCCTTCTCCATGTTGAGCTGCTCTGCGATCAGCAGGATTTCTTCCGAGGTAGGCTTCTGGTTCTGCAGGAAGGGAGAGAAACGAAAATCCAGAACATCTCAGCAGTGCTAGAATCAAACCATGAGGCTTTACATTATAAAGATGAGTAATGTTACAAAAGATCTATTCACAAATAAGTTGCCATTTAAGCCGTTTGCAGTTCCTATCAAATGAAAGACAGAAATCTCTCAATCCTAGAATTTTTTTTAAATACAGCTACTTAAACAAGAAGGATTGGAAAAGTGTTTTACCTAAAAAGTAAAAGGCTTCATTTAAAAGAGTTACACACTAGACGTGTTATCTTACCGTCAAAAATGCGCGCTCCAGGGCCACACGTACATTCGTCTCGATGCTGGTTCTCTTCTTTCTGCGGCGACCGGGTACCCCCTCAAAGCCCAGGGAGGATGAGGATAGGGAACTGGGGCTGGGCAGGGTGCTGTCTATGGACATGGTCTCTGGAGGACAAAGTTACATTAAACCAACTGTACTACATACATACAAAGATGTCCCTCTTGCCTCAACATGATACTCTTCTTTTAGTGGCTGTTGAAGCTAATTTAAGCAACTTCACTCATAACTGTCTTAATATATAGCGTCTCTATTTCTATGAGAGCCCACCTGCATCATTGAGCCACTTCTCCAGCAGTGGCTTCAGCTTGCACATGTTCTTAAAGCTCAGGTTTAGAGCTTCGAAGCGGGATATGGTGGTCTGACTGAAGTCGTTGCCGTACAGCTTCCCCATGGCCAAGCCAACATCTCCCTGGTGGAAAGATGAGAAAGGGGAAGTAGAGTTCAGGTAGAGATAAGTTAAAACATGGAGACAGACACTGTATGCTGATGCAACAGGCGTCTCTTCCGACCTGTGTGAAGCCCAGTTTGATGCGCCGCTGTTTGAAAGTACGTGCAAACTGTTCCAGTTCCTCCAGGTCACTGGGTTCCTCGGGGTGAGAGGTCACGGAGGGCACTGTGGTTACGCCTCCACTGCCACTCACATCCATGCTCTTATCTCTCTGCAACAGATGCAACATCAGAAAAATGAAAGTGAGAGAAAGAAATAGAGGCGTCAGCTCATCACTGGTTCCACTGACTATTGTCTAAAAGTTTCCTACCTGTGCCTGCAGTCCCATTCTAGTTGGAGCAGAGAGGAGGCTCCCTTGGTTTTGCTGAGGTAGCGGAATCAGATTTGGTGTCGATAGGAGTCCTGAACAACAAAAGCACATTGTTACTTTTGAATAATGATAAAAAGAAAGCAGGCTCTTTTACATGTGATACCTTTTCTGACAAAGAAATAAAAAAAACAAGAAAACGGGTGCCCACCTTGCTGGCTCTGCTGTGCCTGTGGGAGAAGAAACTGGGCCGGAGATTGGAGTGGGTGACCAGGCACCAACACCAGCTGCTGAAGCTGCAGCAGCTGCTGAATGTCCTGTTCAGTGGAGAGAGAGAGAAGCGTAAGAATTTCTTCATTTCTAAGCAGACAGAGGGCTAAGAAACACAAGCACGTGTTAGTGTTGCATATATTTCCACCAGATGAGCAGATCTGCATGAACAAAAGATGCTGTAGCAGGAGGAAAAACTTTGCTACTGTACGGTGTCGGAGAAAACAAAAGGGAAACGATAGCACTGAAGCAAGGTGGAAACTGTGAATCATGAAATGTACAACAAACATGCAAGACCAATGGCTCCGTCGACTCCTCAATCAAGCCTCTCATCAGAAAACGGCTTTGATTGGCAGGCAGTACCTGGGCGGTGAGCTGGATTGGCTGGGAGAGGGTGAGCTGGGGTGGAGGTGGTGGGACAGGGACACTTTGGGCGTTCTGTTCCTGTGTGCTCTGACCCTGGGACTGTGAGTGAGCCTGCTGCCCTGTTTGTCCCGCTTGCTGCTGCTGATGCTGCTGGGCTTGCTGATTTACGGCTGCAGCTGCCTGAGCTTGCTGATTGGCTTGGGCGGCTGCGTGGGCTGCATGAGCTGCATGGGCTGCATTGGACTGCTGCACAGCAGCAGCCAGGAGTTGCGCCTGAGCCTGCTGCAGCAGCAGCTGCTGCTGTGCTGGCAATAGCGCTGTTAACTGATGAAGAAGGAGAGGAGAGGAAAGGATCAAGAAATTAGCAAAGAGAAGGAAATCAACAGGGGGAGATAAAGAAGGAAGCAAAGTGTTTAAAAAGCAGCACGAGAGAAGCAAGCGAAGAAAAAGCAAAGCAAAGTGTACGTCTGCACGTATATGTTGTAAGTCTGTCTTACCCCTGCTAGATGGGAGCCGGTTAGCATGAGCTGCGTATGTTGCAGGGCTGTCTGGGAAGGGGTCGGGCCATGGGAGGGAGGAAGGCCGGGAGACATATCAGGGCACTCATCCATCTTATTCTGGTATGAGGACAAAGAGAAGAACAATCAGGATAAATAGATGCATAGAATTTTGTTAATGTGTCCCATTCTACCCAGTAGCTGATAATGCGAGGAGGAAAATGTTGTCCTTTTCAAGCTTAATTATGACATGTTTATTCAATGACTATTAAACTGGCTGTGTAATATCTTATCCTTCTTGTCATTTGTCACAAGTAAGCACAAGTCAGCTGATCTTAAATGTTTCTAGGCTATCTAAACAAAACGGATGATCTTTTCTCCCAGGACAAGACATGTCTGAACTAGCAGAGGGAGCCTTTTCCAGCTCACTGGATTTGCATATCATTTCTAGTATGAAAATGAGGAAGATTTCAACTTTTGGTGAGAAAAGTAATCTCGTGGATCTACTTCAACAGCCAATGGGCTTTGTCAGTTAAGAGTGCCATCATGTTCTTTAGGAACTTGTTTACATTCAGGTCTGGGTGGAGAGTCGACACATAAGCAACCTCAACGTTTAACACAACAATAGAGAAATTCAGTGAATAGAGATGAACACAAAGCTGAGGCGGCCATACAGTCAATAAGCCCAAAGCGTGACATTAAGATACAAAAGATGCACAAACACGGGCCCAGACTCACGCACAGACATGCAGAGGCAGCTCAGTGACACACACAGCCAGACACGCTGGCACTCACCTTGCTGCTGCTCAGGTTTGGTGACTGGGGAAAAGGGCTGATTTTCATTGACTGAGCCTAAAATTGGAGAATCCAACAAAGAAAAAATAAATAAATCAGAAATTACTGTCAAAATGATGCTTTATATTGAAGTCTGTGTGTTTTGTTAATAAAGTCAACATATCTAAACATTTTTGACATTTCACAGCCCAATAATATCAATCTAATCATGGACTTTTTATCACTAGTGGAGATAAAGTTTAGCTACTTTGTTTTGTTCTTTTGTAGCTCAGTTATGGAGGTGAAAGAGGTGGGAGATGATTGTAAGAAAAAAAAAGTAAATTCACTAGACTCACATATACCTGGTGATTTGATTCAGGTCCATTCCGCTCTGAATCTGCGTAGGAGGGAGAGGAAAAAGTGATAAACAACGCCTTGAACAAAACTCATTTGTGCAAGTTTATACATGAATTTTCCAATGTCACACATGTGCAAGTTTTTACATATATCATGTATAGAAGCTGTATTTGTGTGAGTTTGTTGGAGAGACAAATCCTACCCGTGCCCTCCAACGGTGAATCAGACCCAATTTTTTCAATCTCTACTGGCTTTGACATCCTGATATCTGCAACAGGAAAGCACACAAGATAAATAAGTCAGCCTGGCAGATCGGTACACATGTGTCACGCAAAAAGTGCAGAAGCCGGCAGAACAAAAGGCCGTAATGGAGCAGGTGATCCGAATCTAGATGACAGAAGGGGAAAGAGGATGGCCAAGGTGTTGATCTTAGATAGGTTAGGGTTGAGTGTTTTCAGGTCACAGACTGGGGCCTACACACTGTAAGCTAAACAATGAAGCTGAATCATTTACAAGCTGAATCAAGCCCACATTCATTCATTCTTTCCAATCAGTGGTTTACACAAGAGTAGGTTGACCCAAGGTGCTCGCTTGTTCTAAAATTAACTCGAGGTGTTTTCGTGGGAGCAGCACGGCACTAAAAATGTCTCATGTTTGTGTGTCATTCATTATAAGACCACATCACTTTCTGTTTGATACTGTATTGGGACAGTCCCCATGACAACAGCAATGATTGGAGGGAGGAGAGAAATTTAATTCTTTAATTCTGTTTAGCGCAAAAAAACATGAGAGCATTTTGGCAACGGGGAGGCTGGAAAAGATAGGAATGAGGTTGATTTGAGGAGAGTTTATAGAGAATAGATGAGTGTGTAGCTGTGTTGTCCATAGACTGTGTGTATGTGGTAATGTCATGTTTGGTTAGCAGCCTATGGCATCATCTAATGACAAAAGCTTTTT
This sequence comes from Atherinosoma microstoma, assembly GCA_037177055.1. Taxonomy (NCBI): domain Eukaryota; kingdom Metazoa; phylum Chordata; class Actinopteri; order Atheriniformes; family Atherinidae; genus Atherinosoma; species Atherinosoma microstoma. The sequence goes on from JBBBVU010000006.1 coordinate 10,932,328, forward strand.
TATTTGTCTGAAACCCACAAACTGTAAAACAACTTTTTTTTTGTTGTGACCATTTTTTTTCCCTCTCTTGCTCCGTCTTCCCCCCGACATCCACACACATACAAAAGCACACACGTACACACACGCACACACATACAGAGCTACTTCCCTTTTGTGCAAAAATGCAAATCTGCCCAACGACCAACTAATTATATCTGCCACCTGCATAATAAACTCTCAGTCTCCCTCCTTCTTTTCTCTCCCTCTTTCACCCTTCCTCTCCCCTCTTTCTCTTCATTCTGCTGTTTCTCACACGCAGCACAGACTTTACGGCAAAACGGTACCATGTTTTGATGTAAATGTCAAAGAAAATAGTTTTTTTTTTTTAAAAAGAAAAAAAGAAATTGTGGTTTTCTGTAATGGGGAAAAGCAAGTGGTCAAGCCTGATTTTCACCATCGGGGGGCAGTAGTCACCCACCAGTCCACTGACCAACAGTGACCTGAGGCCAATTTTAAATGAACAAGCTGTCAATCTGGCTGTATCTTTATAAAGAGGAGAACTGGCAGATAAAGAGCCACTCCCTGATCAGAGGCACATTTAGCAGCAGCAACACATCAGCTTCGGCGAAACAGGTGTGAGATCAGTGGACTTCAGTGTGTTTAGAGGAAGTGACGATCAGCTTGAGAGGCTCCACTGTGGTGGCATGAAACTATTTAGGGTACACGTGCATAAATAAACACACAAACTTACACACAGAACTACACGCTGACTGCAGGGTTTCCCTGAAAAAATTTGATCTAACTCAGCTACCGCACATGTGGAAGCGGAAATCTGGGGAATTCATGCTGATGGTCAGTTTGTGGTTATTCCAACATTACATATGGCAACTGCTCTCATCGTGTAAAATGTGTCTATTAGTGAAACTAACTGCCCGCTGTTGCACAATTTCTGCTGAAAACCACTGAATATGCCCCCAAATAGCATCTTCCTCTTATATATAAAAAAAAATCAGCATCAGTAAGCTGCTGAAAATATCACTTCTATAACAGCAGACGTCTCAGATCTTCAGCATGTGGCATGTACTACACTGAAGCCAAATCTGCCGTATAAAGTAATGGTCTCACTCATAAAACAGCTGTAATGTTTAGCTCCCAAAGTGCAGCCTCCCGTGCCGCCCGGTCGCAAGACGCACAGAGAAGCTGTGTGTTGATTCATGGTTTAAAACAGCCTGCAGACAGTAGCACGGTGGATAATGTGGTCAGTAATACAGTGGTTGGACAGTATATCAAGATGTTGTGCCTTTTTTCTCACTTCCCCTCCCGACTTCCCCTTGTACCGGGTTGAACGCAGAGTGCTAAACCCAACACTTACTGTCAACGCCGCTATTAATATTAACCTGCTCTCTCACTCTCTCTTTCACTCCATCTTTTAAAACCTGCCGCTCTTGTTCAACACACTGCTGCACACACAAATGATTTCACATTGCACTGGATAGTGTTACATGCTACTGATGTAATTTGAGATAAGCATGCGAATGAGAAGATGCAACTTTCAGCAGTGGCTTCTTGTTTAGTTTTTGCACATACTTCATTTAAATGAAGAACTTTATCAAACGTGTAGAAAGTTGAATTAGTCAACTGTTTTTCTTTAGGATGTGCCGACATGACATATGCTCAGGGTACTGCAAATTCATCTGTGACCCTGTGGGACCTGGTTACAACACCATGCTCAGCGTATCTTAAACATATCTCATTTAATGCTGTATAATCCTCTGTCATGAATAAATTATGCAACAGATAGGAAGAAGGAACAAAAGTGCGTGTGCTCAGTCTGGACTGTTTCTGTTACTCTCCGCTGGGTATTTTGACCGAGATGAAACTCCACTGCAACCACTGTGATCCCGCCACCACCAACACCCCCCACCTCACTTCCTGAATCAGGACACAACATCAGAGCCAAGCAAGGTGACTTGGAAATGGAGTGATTAAAATTTCAAACTACAGATTTTTTTTATAAAAACGACTTGTAGCTGAGGGGTGCTCATAAAAAAAACAAAACATTTTTTATTGATATCTGAGTATCACAATCATCTGTCTTCAAACAGCACAGATGAAGAAATAAGTCTTAATTACCATAAAAACCAAATCATCCGAAGAGATCACCTAGTTCTAAGACGCAGTGGTGTTTATTTACTCATTTATTTATCACTTTTTATGTCTTCATGATGATATAACCAGCGACTCTGACTCTGTTGATTGTATTTTATTACATTTTTTATTGGTTTTATGTGCATTTTGAATGTTGAAAAATAAATCTATCTATCTATCTATCTATCTATCTATCTATCTATCTATCTATCTATCTATCTATCTATCTATCTATCTA
>JBBBVU010000006.1:10939103-10962521 GCA_037177055.1 Atherinosoma microstoma
GTGTGTGTGTGTGTGTGTGTGTGTGTGTGTGTGTGTGTGTGTGTGTGTGTGTGTGTGTGTGTGTGTGTGCGTGCATGGTGAATGGTTTTGTGTTTGTGTTGTACAGTTCATGGCCATGGGGGCCTTCCTGTCCCATGGAGGTCTGAGCCTTGGTTGCCATGGAGCTCAGACCTAGCAACACTCAAAGCTTTGCCATTTAGATGTTGGTCCACAAACAGTCAGTGAAACCTTAACGAACTGTAGTATTCTGCTTATTAAAACTGAAAACAGAATAAATACATGAGTATGAATTAGATAATGGATGTTATTTTGAATAATTTTGTCATGGAAAACTACTTATTTATGTTGTGTTTTAGTCACTACTAGAAGTTATGTTTGTAAAACAATGGACACGCACACATACACGTTTACAAGCACACAATTTGATAGTGAGACTCATGGGAGGAGGATGGGTGGAGGCTGAAGCCTCTGGAGGGCCATCAATCACTCCACTGTCAAAGAGTGAGGGTGAGGCAGAAAGGGAGGGTATTAAGGGATACTAAGAGAGAGAAAAAGAGGACGAGGAGAACAGCAAAAAAAAAAAAGGGAAGAGAATGAAGGAGATGTAAAGGTGACAGGAATAAAGGTGAGCGATAGAAAGAGATGAATAAAAAGATTGGAGGAAGGATGTTAGCTGCGGGTGAGGAAGGTGGGAGGAGACTGTGTGTATAATGGGTCATTGCAGGGACAATTCTGAGGTCTCCAAACCAGTTCAGCATCCCCTCAATGGCTCGGCCCTCCTATATCTAGTGCAGCCTCAGGCCTACAGCACACACAGGCTCTAATTCATATAATCCATCATATTCCTCTTCTTATGGGTGGGGACAGAGCAGGACTTGGTGATGGACCCACCAACTTCTATACACAGTCAAACGCCAAGACTCTATTATCCAAGGTGAGAGATTTAAAATCCAGTCTGGTGTATAGATGTGTTTATGTGTGTGTATGCGTTCAGGTGCAGCCCCATGAGGAGTTGCAGGATTATAAACAGTAGGTATAGCAGTGTGCAGACTAACAGAGGTTGAGGTTTTGTATGAGAAGCAGCAGGGGCTAAAACACACTCACACTGTTGGCTACCTTGGGACCAGTGCCATCTCAGCCGCCTACACCTTCACAACACCTATTCCTCTCCTGTCCTAATACCTCTCAATTGTTGCTTTTCCTCTGGCCCATCCGTCCCTCCATCCTTCTTTCACACCGTTACCCTCTTCTCTATGTCATCTCGGCAGCCCATAGGGAGCTGGGTTTGTCTAGACAGACACCGCTCTCTCCCATGGCGTTACCAAGGTTGAGGCTCAAATCTTTATCTTCCCTCCTCTAACCCCATCTTTATCTTCCTCTTCCTTTGGCACAAGAGTGAAGAGTTTGCAGTGAGGGACTGGCAGCCTTCATCCCTGATACAAGGAGCACCAGGGCCACTTTACACTGTTCTCCTACACAATCAGGCTGTTATGAAGGATCACTCATATTATTTTTATTGAAATACATACATGGAAGGACTTCTTCTTTAAGTTTTTTTTTTTTTTAACCCTCTATCACTTTGCCCCGCTCTTCACCTCCTCTGCTTCTTTTCCTTCAAATGCTCTCTTTTGGCAACCTTCCGCCTTTCCTTTCGCCAACTCAAACTTTCTCTTCTCCTCTTCTGGTCTCTCTTTCTCTCTCAGACCTGCTGGTCAGCAGCAGCTGTGACATCACTGGCCACTGTTCTCTGCCCGGATTGGACACTTGGCCACGTTGCCAGGCAACAGCAGTGAAAGGTCTCAGCGCGAGCGTGTGTGCGGCGTGCGTGCTTATGTGTGTGTTTATGTCTGTTTGTAGCAACGTGAGTGAAAGGTGTGTGAGCGATTTACCTCGCCTTGCCCTTTATCTGTGCATGAAGAATGATCAGAACAGATCTACCTCTATGCTTTATCTCAGATCAAAGCATGTAGATGATTGGGCTGCCTCACTGCTCTCCTCCACCACAGAAGAAGAGGGATGTGTGTGTGTTAATGAAAAAGAAAGATGGTACAAGTGTGCGCGTCAGTGTCTGCACTTGCGTCCAACTAAATGAATGCGAATGCTCGTGTTGAAAACGCGTATGTGTGTGTATGTTGTGTGTGTGTGTGTGTGTGTGTCTAAGCCCCCGGGAGCGGGTGGTTATTGTATCTGACACAGCGGCTCTTTCTCGCGCCTCATATTTCTGGGCCGATCGATTCCTCTGACTCCCGACAAGACAATAATCGCACCTCCCTCTCTCACTCCATCACTACCATTATTACTGACCTCCCCAGGGAATGAGAAGGGTGGAGGGAGGGAGAGAGGGATGAGGAAGGAAGGAAGGAAAGATGGAGCGAGGGAGATTGAGGAGTGATGGGGGACATGGAGTTGACAAAATGAGCCTATGATGATGAAAAAGCAAAACGGGACAACGGTGACAATGAGACAGGAAAGAGCCGGCCTGGAAAGGGGACGGCAGCTGGGGTAGAGAGGGAAAGAGACGGATCGAGGAAGTTGAGATTAGGCGATGGAGGGATGGGCTCTGAAGGAAAAAAACACCAGTGAAAAGAAAGGGATGTGAAGCATTAGAGTCCAAGAAAGAATGAGGGAAAGCAAAAGCATTACAGGCGGGGAAAGGAAGAAGTCCAGCATATGAGTAAAGAAAACAAGAGTGAAAAACGACAAGCGGACACAAGAGAAAGAGTGTAAAGACATTGAGGGACAATAACAGAGAGAATTAGTGGAAGAGAGATGAAGGATTCACACTATCTTTTTCTAATAAAGAAAAGAATAAGAGACGGCGACTGCGAGAGGAAGACAGACATGGAGGTTTGTGTTTGTGTGGGGGGGGGGGGTTAGACCGAGGTGAAAGAGCTCACACACAAAAATAGAAAATGCACACACGTACACACACATGGAGCAATGGCTGTTGTGTTGTGGAGGTCAGCGCCCAGAAATATTATTAAATTGACAAGAGCACAATAGTTGATTGGCAGCCTGACTCCTGCACTGCCATTCAGTGGAGAAGAATGGAGACAGAGGTGCACACACACACATACACACAAATGCATGCACATCTGCAGTTTCACAGAAGAATCAACACAGCATGTAGAAAAGCGCGTACACACTCTAACACTGTCTTTGTGCCCGTCACTGCTGTCTCACTGCTTTGAATCCAGATTACAATTACAGTAATTGGCTCTCAATTCAAGGGATTGCTGTTTGACCCCCTCACCTTTCTGTGCCTCTTCTCTTCCTCACCCATCTCCACACATTTTGCCTCTTCCTCTACCTACCCCCCTCCTCCTCATTAATATTCCTCCGCCTTCTCTCTACCTGTATGGATACATCTATCTTTTTTTTCTCCTCCAAAAGCATCCCCTCCCTCTACTCACACACTCATGCACTTTATCCCCTCTTATAACTATCTTCCTTTCTGTTTTACATCCATCTCACTCCCCTGGCTGCTTCTTTTCCATCTCATATCACCGTTTCTGCCACATCTCCGGTAGTTGGGGAAACAGGGAATCTATTGTATACTTAATTCATGTTGTATTTATTATGGAGAAATAGCTGTTCAGTGATACAGTCAGGGGGTTGGATTGTGCAAAGAGGAGAAAGAGGTGAAAGAGTGGTAGATAAAAAAATAAGGAGCTAAGGAAGGGGGTGATATAGGTGGTGGTGATGGTGTGTTAGGGAGGTGGTGGTGAAGCAAACGAGGGGAGGGAGGGGGGTGGGGGGCAAGGAAATTGGTCTGGCTAGCGGAACAGCTTTTCACCCCTCTCTCTCTCCCTCTCTTTTTCCCTCCCTCCCTCTCCTTCTCTCTCCCTCCCTCTATTCTGCTTTGTATTCTGCAGAGATGACAGGGGGAAAGCTTTATTGCTCCGAGTTTGTATCGATCGGGGCCCCTATGAGGGGGGAGGCCGGGGGACGCGCTGAGCAGGCCCTTTCTCAATGACCGCAGCTCCAGCGTTCCCCACCTACCCCCTCCGCCGACTCAGTCCTCTTCCTCCCCTCCTCTCACTCGCTAGATCGCTCTGAAATTCAAATTCAAAGCTCTTAGTCTCAAAGGTTAGGAGAGGGAGAGCCCGAGAAAGCAGGAGAGAAAGAAAAGCAGAGAGATTGAATGAAAAAGAGACGGAGGCGTCTGGTTTCTCCCCCTGACTGAGGCCTTGAATGGAGCTGGGATCTGATAAGCAGAGTCCACAAATACAAACAAGGGAAGAAATACAGAAAAAAAGGAGCATAGAAAATAGCCAAAAGGAATAAATCAGCCCCTGTCCTGTTTTTTTCCTCCTTATTTTTCCACCTTTTCCCTCTCATTAACTGTCCCTCCTCCTGTCCTTCTCCCTACTGTATTTTCATTCTTTTCTGAGGTGAGAATGATTTTGTTGACAGGTGAAGAATGAAGTCGGCCCAAGCATGCATAAACCTCCCTGCTTCTGTCCTCGTTAGAGGGACAGCAGGAGAGATAGTGTCCACTGAGAGGCTGAAAAAAAAAACCTTGGCTCATGATCCATTCGCTATTTAACTATTTCTGTGTGTGCAAAACGAGGGGGGGAAAAAAGAAAAAAATTTAATCGCATTTCACACAGACTTAGAAAACACAAATCTCAACAAACAAAACAAAAACCGGTGAGTTCAAATAACAAATCCCAACACTCCACGACTCCTCTTTCACCTCATCTGTTTGACAAGCATTGAATAAAAAGAGGGCAAGACCAAACATCAAAGCCGAGGTCAACTGACCAAACACTTGACTCACACATGGAAGTGTCAGCGTGCATGTGTGTACTCACACACAGCCTATTTATCCGTTAATGGCATGCAGAGCGCTGCAGCGAGGCCAGGGACAGGAACAGATTGTCCAACAGGGGGTTACCAGGTTCAAGTCCATGACCAAAGGGCTAGAGGGAGGTTAGGGGGTTGTAGGTTCAACTCCCAGGGGACAAGGAAGATCCACGCTGCTTCTCAACCGACCCCCTCCAGCCTCCTCCAGGACAATATCACTCCCCTGCCCTCACTTCCCTCCACCCATCTTTTTTCCTCTCCATCCCACAGCTATCTCATAAGCGCTACTTAGTCTGATCACACACGTGTAAACTTTAGCCTGGCCCACAGACGCTCTCTGTTTGCCCCAGATGTACGCATGTATGCACACACGCTGACCCGGTCTTAAAACAAACTCACGCATTCTCACCATTACTCACCCATGCACAAACACATCCAGAAAAACTCCAACACTTTCCTTCAATTCAAATACAAATGATTTGCCCTTGGTGTCATCCGTTTTCTCATAATACAGCAGATCATTATACTCTCAGCCCGCATCGTGACTGAAACCCTTTCCACCTTTTCTAACTCCATCTCACTTACTCCTCTTGTGGAAAAGACCAAACAGAAATATGGCACGGCTTCAGCTATCAGTTTGCAGCAGATGTGAGTGGATATGACATATTCGTGTAAACATTGGGTACATATACTATAAATATATATTGTCATTGATATTGCCTGTGTGGTTTAGTGCAGCTCCAGACTGAGTTCAGTGATAGAGTATACATCAGAGACTTTGGCTGGATACTACACTTTTGATTTGTAGAAAGACATACTCACATGTGTGCAACTTTACACACATACTCACACAAACACACAAGTACAATAACCAGCAGGCCTCTAACCTGCCTTGTTGGCTGGATGGGTGAATGCATTATTAAACACACAGGATTTCATATGTAGAGACAGAATATGAATGCTGCACTGCTGTGGATATTCGCTGGCTCGCTCCAGTCTTCTCCATTTCTATATCTTTGTTGAAATTCTTTTACTCATTGTCTTCACTTGATAAATATTAAGTGTATCAAATGAAAGAGCATAGTTTACTTACAAGTGCAATTTTTTTCATGTTTGAATGCTAATACTGCTATTATTGATTTTACACTACATGTTTCTCTGCCTTATTCCTCTGTTCTTGCTTTTTTTTCCTTATTTAGTAAAGGGACGCGTGTTGGAGAATAAGTTAGAGATTATAAAACTCTGATTAATGTATGGTTCCAGCTATATGAACACGGCTGACTTTACATGTGATTCTTGGCTTATGTTTGAGTTTTTGTGGAGTAATTCAAATAAAAATCACCGATCAGCCAGATGGGAGATAACCATAACAATGAAAGGTGAAATACTATATGACCTGGTGTCCTGGCATTGACATGGATGTTATTTTGACTTATACCACCCAACTAATAATAGTTTCAGATGAAGCACAGCCTTCTTTTAGTGGCAGTGGCACAACCCCCAAAATAGCCCCTTCTCTCAGCAGGTCAACACAGCTAAAACTGCTGGAGAATGGCTCAACAGAAAGCTCAAGGTGCCGACTTGGTCTGAGGGCGGCTCACATCTCAATCTGAGTGAGCATTTGCAACATGAATAATTCATGTATTTCATACAACTTCAAACTCTTGTTGGGGTGGCGTCTCCATCAGCATCAGATGAAGTTATAAAGGAAAGACAGTAGATCGTCTGGTAGAATGAAGCCAGAAAATTAGACAAATGAGAAATTTGAGTGATCAGATTTTGACCGTGATGGACCACAGGGCATACAGTGAATGTATAACACCATCAGAGCAGATAGAAACCACAGTATCCCACCGATTAACCACAGGGCCCACACACATGGAGAGGTTGAAGGGCAACTAAACCACAACACGAATGCTGTGTGTGTTTACATCTGCAGGGTGGGCAGGCCGGGCCCCGACTCTCACGGTAATCGATGAACGAGGGAGGAAAGGGAGGCAGCGGGCGAGGTAGGGATGTGTGTGTGGGGGAGGGCGAGTGGGAGAAAATCGGTAAAGAAAGCAGGTTATCTCCCGTCATTAGGGGAGGGGGAATCCCTGTCTGGAGGGGGGAGAGGGTCGGGTGGGTGAGGAGGGGTGAGGGAAGACTGGGGTTCATTGATAAAAAGTGAGAGAGGGGAGAAGGGGAGACTATGTTTGGCATCGAGAGAGAGCAGACAATTATCTGTATTGATTAGAGCGGCCCAGTACTGTGAAGACTGAGAAAACTATGACTGGATCAATAGAGAGGGAGAGACAGAGAGGGAGGGAGTTACAGGATAGGCAGACTAACAGAGAGAAACAAACGACAGAGATAAAAGATACATATAATGACAAACATAAAGAGTTGGAAACATCGTTTATGGTGCAAAACGAAGGCAAAGACCCAAGGTGGCATAAACATTAGGAGGGGAGTCAGGGCGAGTCAATGAAAGCACAAGGAGATACATTACATTGTTGATGTCATTACTCTTTATCATTGATTTGTCAGCACAACCACAGAGTTCATTCAACAAGCCATCCACTGCCCTCCTATCATCATAACACACAGCTGAACAAAGACAAGTGGGGAGAGAGGCTTAAAAAAGATACACACTGAGTAACCACGACCTATGAGGACACAGATGAATTTAGCTCAGTCTGATTGTGTCACTTCTTTCACCTGACAGACAAAAAACCCATGGGAAGGAAATAAGGAAAAAAAACTTGCTCAAACCCCACTCACACCAATGCAAGTTGCTTGTAAAACTTTGTAAGGTTTCCAGTGCATGTGCTGCAGCAACTAAAGAAGGCTGTCCCCATGCACACATCAAAGAATATTTTCTTTTATGCATATTTCAATTTAAAGAAAAAAAAAGACATTTTTTTGTTTTAATATAGTAATAGAAATAGTTACTTTTACTGATCAGAGGGCAGAAATGTAGAATAGATAGGGGATATTATGGTGCCATGCTGGCTGTTGCAGCGGCGCTGATATAATTGTGTCTTTCTTTATTGATCTTTTTATATTGCAAATATTATTCTACGCTGGTCTTGATGCTTTCTCTTTTAATGAGTTTCATCTGATAATTCTGGCAAATTTTAAAATCTATCATGAGTTACCTTGCCAATGCAAAAGTTGTTTATACGTGGGAGCAGCTGTCTGAGCTTTCCAAAGCCCATGTAATACCTGTAATAAGACCCCAAATCCAAATAAGCTGAAGAGTAGGAATTATGGATGTAGGGTTCAAGCAAACAGGAAAAAGTTCAAACCTTTTATTTCCTCAATCATTATGGAAAATGTGAGATCACCGGCAAAGAAAATTGATGTGCATCCGCAGTGACAAGGACACAGCGGGAACTTTGGGAATGCTTTATATGTGTGTCACAAAGACATGGCTCCAGAAACACATTTTGCACTCAAATGCCTGACTATCCCCTTTTTTTTTTTTACACTATATGACAGGCAGAGACTGCAAACAGAGTGGTTACAGGATCCCAGTGTTTGTTGTAATCCTGGACATGTTATTGTGAGGGACCCTTCCTGAACCCTGGATACAGAACTTTTAGCTGTAGGCTTCGATCCATGCCGTCTACCTGTGCTACCTGCTGATGCTGCATCTGATGTCATTATCCCAATAGATACCAAGCTATAAACACAACACTCAAATACATTCATTTGGCCCTTTTTTACTTCTACCTACTTAACTCGATTCGATTTTAGGGTTTAGCACCTGGTACCGGGTACTTTTTAGCACCTACTCGGGTGATAAAGGGTTCACAGCAAGCTGAGTCAAGCCGAAAATGTGACGTTTACGGTGATGTGACGCCACTGATTTGCCATAAAATCTGACCAAAAGCCATACCGAGCAGCAGGTACACCATTGCCTGGATGTCCTCCATTGTTGTTTTGTGTTTGTGTCACATTCAAATAACATCACAGGACTTTTTGAACATCTATAATGGGAAATGACCAACCAAACAGATCTGAGTAGAGCCGAATAGGTTTTAGTTGAAAAGAAACTATTGTGATCTGGAGATTTCAACCATACTTCTATCTCTGCTTTCTGACCGTGTGTAAACCTATTTTAATTCATTTTTCGGATGCACAGGAATATTGGCTGCTATTCAGCTTGATTTAGGACTAATATCAACCGATGGCAGTGGCAGAGTCATCTGTTCTGTCCTGAAACTGACAATATGTGTATTTTTTGTATACATCATTATGAAAGTATTTGTTCTGATTCAAAGATTGTGTGATGAATAGCATCACAGTTTAAAACTTTCTTTTTTATTGTGTGATTATTATTCTGGCATTTATTGGAAAATAAATGACAAATCCAATTGGTATAAACTATTAGCTAAAGTATTATCTTAAATAAATATCATACAAATCAAGTTATAATCTAGTGTATGAGAACAACAAAAGCAAATCTAATCAATTCTTTAGAGGAAAAAAGTGAGGAGATGAATTTGAAGAATTTGAGAAAAGAGGGGCAGAGTTTGTAATGGAAGGGGAGCACTGAAAAATGTCAGAAGGGAGGTCAGTGCTCAGGTAGGGGGGCTTTCTGTGGGGCCTCTTTTTGTCCTCGACAAAAACCAAAATGGTGGAGTAGAGGTGGAACAAAAGGCACACAAGGCGAAACAGGAGACTGACAACCTGTGCCGAGTAAAAACATCCTGCTGGCCCACACACACTTGCACACACCCATACAGGCTGTCCAACGTGCCTTCACTTTCCCAAAATGTCCTCTTTGCAATGGTCTAAAACTTCAACTGCTTCTTGTAAAGGTAACTCTAAAAGTACACAATATACACCAAGCAAACACACACACACATGCACACGCATTAATTCCTAATCAGACCCTATCGAGTGTGTGCTACCCACTCGTTACACTTCCAGTTGAAACTTGCATTTCTTGGAATCCTTGGCCCCATCGCCCAGGCAACCCAGACCCACAGCAAACACACATACACCCGCACAATACACACACAGGGGACCACATCTGTCATTTCTTAGTTTATTGAACATTACAAGATGATAGAATTCAGCCTCCTACTCTCTTGATATTTTTTGACACCAAAGAGCAACGAATTGTCAGAAAAGGTTTATACAAACGCAAATAAATAGATGAAAAAACATAAACTCTGATTGAGGGAGCCGGGCTGGATATTGAGGAAACCTTTGGTAAGGGCAGAAAATGTCAGGTTAGACAAATGACCTTTTAAACATGGAGCAGATGTAGAGAGTCATGCACACTATGGACAGAGGGCACCTCAACTGCCTGTCTCTTAACAGCTAGTGAAAAGATAAGTGTCGTTGTTCCATAAAACACTCACAACTTTAAATCAAAATCTGGAGCAAAACAAGTGATTCCTGTGTCAAAAGTTGGGTTTAAAACTGGTGGAGAAAAGAACACAAAGAGCTTCAGAGCTTATTTCTGATGGGATGAAAGGGGGGAAGAAAGACTAGAGAAGGAAAAAGGGCATCTGTGGAAAAAGCAGAATATAAGGAAATAAGTGACAATGACAGAGAGGAAGAGAGAGCAGACCATGAATTACAGGTGTAGAGTTATGCATGCATGACATCACTGGACCCCTCCTCCAGCCCTTGGGAATGGGCACCTTGGAAACGGTCGCTAAGGGAACAGAATACTGAGGGGAGGAGTGGGGGGTCATATAGTTGAAAAAAATAGAGATAGAAGACAGACAGCTTATGAAACACTAAATTGATACTTCATTAGATTTTTTTTCTTTTTTAGTCATGTGATCTGGAAAAATATTTCCCAAACAAGCCAACCTTTACCTTCTTGTCCCATTCAGTAAATGGGCCACCTCTGCTGCTCATAAAGGGCGGCAAGCGAAGCTCTATCACAGCTACAGCCCGCATTGTCCTCCTCCCCCCATATACTGTGACCTCTCATCCACTCCAGTCATTTAGAGAAGGGAGATTTAGTGCAGTACCGAGGCAGCATGATGGTAAAAACCAGCACGTGATAGAGAGGCAGAGATGGCCTCGGGTCTCTGTTTTAACACATGGAGAAATATCGATGGAAAAACATGTTGACGGACAAACAGAAGCTGCTGTAATGAAACGTTGGATGCTTGGAGGTCATTTTGACTACAGCTAGAAGCATGGTGAGTGGACTGAGAAATTAAAGTTAGCAAAAAAACATTTTAGTGTTCGAGAAGCTGTAGTAAGAAACAAATGTGGCCATGCCCACAGGAGAGGGCCTCTCCTTGTCCAACTAGACAATACAATGTCCACTCAGACACATCAGCTAAATGGAAGCACTTTGACTGCCTTAGTCTTCTCCTCTGACAAGTGAACAAGTCATTCAGGGCTCCCTATTCAGTGGTGAATCAACATTACAGCAAACAATTACCACATCATATAACTGCAACAGCAAAAAAACAAAACAAAAATGAATTATGCATCACTTAGGTGGCTCCAGGGTTTATGTGCACAACATTAATTTCCATTCAGCACATTTACAAAGAACTATCACATACATACCAAGGGCTTAAATTTAGCATGTAATATAGATTTGATACGTATGCATAATAAGTGATCAATATCTGTTGCTGAATAAAACATGCTGATGGTTTTTGACAGGCCGATTTGAAATGGAGATGCTATGCTAATACAAAAGGCTGCGGTGAGATTGGCCCTGAACCCTCCACATACCAGCAGTTCACATTTAGACGATCTCACCTGCATTCTCCATAATGCATGAGCCCACTGCATATATATCACTCTCTGCACAGCTCTCTCATACCCACATACACACCTCCACATGCACAACAAAGCACCAACACACTAGTGTGTGCACAGTGACAAGGGGCAGATATGCACAGAGTAGCCATGCTGGCACTTTTGCACACGTTCACAACCATCCTGTCTACTACAACCGAGAAACAAAATGACACAGACTTCATGGTGAGAATATGATATACAGTACCACATATGTAAAAATCAATAACAAATAAGCTAAAAAAAGGTCTATTTTATCAGAGAAATAACTCATAGACGATATATTTTCTAAATGATGGGAGGACTTGGCCAGACGAAAAATGACACAGCTGTTATAAATGCTTTGATTGCTATGAAACATGTTGCAGATACATCTGGCGTAAAAAAAAAAAGAGAAAAGGAGAGATAAAACCCTCTGTTCCTCTTTGATCGAGTGGTGTGAGACACACAGGCAGTGCTTAATCAAAACACTGGTAAGCCATCCTGAACTTCCAGGCTTTCAGCTGCAAGAAACAGGGTCAGGGTTGCTGAACATCTCAGAGTGTGAGCAGGGTTGGAGTTGGTGTGTATTTACTCTTGTGTTTTTGAGCGCCTGCATAGTTTTCCGGTTTGTTTGTGAGAAATCGTGGCAGTTGTATTTCTGCCAATTAACACACACACAGTTCCTGAAAGGTAGAGTCCGCCGAAGCGAGGAATGAGGAATGGAAAGAAAGAAAAGTGAAGGCACTTGAACGGTTGATGTTACTGCAGACAATATTCCAGCATAGAAGACTGCGGTTTACATTATTATAGTAGTGAAACAATAAATATGCATTTACAAGGCAGTATGTCTGCTTTAGAAGACAACTGAATTTACTTTGTACTTCTATCTCTTTCTGTCTCTCTGCCCCTGCTGGTCTTTAACCTTGGCCTCTGGTGCTTCTGCCTATTGCAATAAAGTCACCCCTCCTCCTTTTTACCTCTCCCTCCTTCCTTCTTTTTCCTTCCTCCTCCTCCTCCTCCTCCTCCTCCTCTCGGTCTTTCTCTGTCCCCACTGTTGTCCACTGTTCCACTCATTCATAGTAAACACTATTGATTTTCAGCAGGGAAAATAAAAAAAAAAGAAACCATGAATTTTAATGCCCCTATCTGTCCCCTTCTCCATCTCTTCCTTCCCCCTCCTGCCTCTCCCTTCCCTTCACCTCCTCCACCACCACCACCACCACCCCGTCTTTCCTGAGGGGAGGATAAAGAGATGGGAATCGTGTGTGTATGTATGTATGTGTGTGCTGGATGTGTGAGTGTAAGGTGGTGGTATGGAGAAGGGGGTTGCATTTCTCATTTCCCAGCTGTGCCTCTCTCACACAACTGCCCCCCCCCCCCCCGTCCCACCCCCTCCTGCACTTCTCCTTCTCCCCATCTCGTCCTTTTTTTCGTCCTCCGTCCTACTCTGTTGTTCCCCTCTTCTCTTCACACTGGTTTCAACTCTGGGGAGTGGGAGCCAATGAAGCTCACACACAAACACAGCTGATAGTCACACAAAGATAGGAGCTGCCCATTCTGCTGCGCTCAAACAATCACATGCACGCACATCACAAGGGATACAAACAGTCCCTGGGTCAAGGCCATGCACAGGCAAGGCAAACATATACATATAAATGCCCTGCTTTACTCACTCGGTGAGTGACACCATCATTCAACATCACTGCGTATCAGGAAGTATTTAAATTTCCTGCCACCCCTCTCGTTTCCTTTTTCCTTTTCTAACGTCTTCCTGCTCTATCCTCGCGCTCACTTGTCCGTCTCTCTGCAGCATTTGTGTACCTTCAACCCCCTCGTCCCACCATCCCCTCATCTTCCCCAACCTTTCTTTTCTCTACGTCCCTTGCCCGGCCTCCCTCTTCTACTCTGTGTATTGATTTTGCTATAAGTGGTGTCCCGGTTGCGACAGGTTAGCACAGACAGACAAAGGCAGACTTCATCAACCAGTGTTAAACACAGGAGCCACGTCCTCAATAATCACTCCATCACACAAAAGACGACAAGAGACAGAGAGGGGAGAGCGGAGAGGAAAGCATGAAGAGAGCATAGATGAATAGTGAGAAATCCCCAAAAAAGGGGGAAAGCTATGTTCTCAAGGTGTGTGGGTTTTTTTTAGTTTTTTTTTTAGTTTTCTTGTCATTTGTAGGAAACTGTTTGCAACCAGGATTCACGCACAGCTAAGTTTGAGCAATGTTCAGTGTAACACCAGCTTCTATTAGTGTCTTAAAGTTTGGGTCAATGCCTCTTTTAACAACATCATAACAAGTGTGAGTGCATGCGGACTCGCAGATCCTTTTAAAACATTTTGAATGAACGTGTGTCTGTGCACATGTGTGCATATGTTTCTGTGTGTGGATATATATATACGCAGACAATTTTCATCTCCTCTTAATCTCCTGCTCTTAATTCAGAGTGTACATTGAGCCGCCTAATAGGATGTGACTGGAGCGCCTGCTGGAGCGCTAGCTAGCTAGCCGCTAATGAGAGGGCCGCCACAGCCGGAGAATCAAAGTGCTTCATCAGCACTCCTAATTACTTTAAACCTCGTTAGTTGGCTGGAAAGCCAACATCTGCTCTCTGTAACAAAGTATATCCAAATATAAGTCCAACATGGCCTGATGGGTCCAAGTGAGAATCAAGGCTGTGTTCATACCTCACTGTTTGATTTCATTGTTCCATCCCGGGTTGCAACTGTTTTAACTAACACAAGTTTTTTTTCCCCCTCTTAGCTATTTTGTTACAAGTCAACTACAAATATGTGAGACCAATTTAATTTACTTTAACTAATCAATCAATCCAAAGCCTGTCTGCAATGCTTTTAAGGTGTGAGGGTGCTAATGTTGCCCATCTATGAAGCAGCAGGTGTGTGGTCAGCAGGTTTCCATGTAGTTCTGTCTGTTTGCCCACTCACCCCCCTCTCTGTTTTTTGATCAAAGCACATCCTTTCAACCCCCCTCTGCCCTCACTACCTTCTGCTGTTCCTCTCTTCCACCTCCACCTCCTTTGGCCTCCCCCCCATCATAATTTGACTGATGATTATACTTGTCACTCATGGCAGCATGTGGCCAATTAGGGAGAGGGGTGATGGGGAGGGGAGGGACGAGCAGGTTGTGATGAAGTGGAGGGTGGAGACGGGGAGCAAATTTGGATTAAAACTTGTCTTCACTTGTTCCACTTAGACCGCTCCTTTTAGCTCTTAGCTGTGAGAGAAACAAATATTAATTTCTCTTCAATTTTCCTGAAGAGATTCAAGAAACACACAAGAGATGCACTTTCTTTCCGACGCTGCGACCTTGTCTCGCTCTCTCTTGGCCACTTCAGCATCTCCCCATGTTCCAAGGTAATCACAGACTCATTTAAAGTCACTTTTGCACACTACCTCTGACTGGTGGTTAAGAGTGCGACGGCAGACTGGGCTTTTATGGGCCTTAATGTGTCCTACAGACACTTTGGCAACCAGGGCCGCTGTTGCCGAAGATGAGAGAAGGGAGAAGAGGGAGAGGGCTGGACATGTGAGGCCAACAGCCATTGCGACTTAACCAGGCTGAAAAAAGGGGGAACGAAATAGGATGAAAGAGGAGGGAGGGAGTGGGACGTGCACAACAAAATGGACAGAACATGGAAGCGTCAAAAGAAAGGGGAGAGAGGGGTCACTTAGTCACTCCTGAGGCACCCCATGCTCTGTGCCTCCTCCCTTGTCCCCTTTACAAGCAGACAAAGAGACAGAGGGGAGCAGCCCTTGTAGAGAGGAGGGAGGGGTTTGAGCTTCCCTCTGTCACCCCTCTCTTTTTCTCCCATCAATAATATTCAAAGACAGCCAGTTATTATTTTTAGCATGGATATATATATATATACAGGTGGACACATCAGAGATCTGTTCAAATCGTTTAGACAAGAAAAACATCCATGGAAATGTATTTTAGACACATTAACATGTATGAATATATTATATTAGTCGGGATTTCAAACAATAATGTTGGGAAGTGTTTGTTGCCTCTTGAGTATTGTCATATTTTGGCCGCAAAAAGAGAAAAAAGGGTGACTTTGCACTTCAAGAAGGAAGGCAGAGAAAGAGAGAGAGATTGCTCATGGGAAATGAGAGGAAGAAGAGGTGGTGGAGTACAACAGATTAATTTCAGGACAGAATAGTCTCACTGAGAGAGGGACAGAGAGCAGGAAGGATAGAGGGGATAAAGAAAAGGGAAAATGCTGAGAAGAAAAGGAGAGAAGGGAGATTAAACAAGCATTCAACTCTCTCAAAAGGCTGGGGTGCTTCTGGGAGTCTCTACTCTGCATGTGTGGATGAATTTGCTTACACTGTCACATCGCTTGTAGCAGACATGTTTGCTGCCTCAAACTAAAGAAAACCTGATCTGTAAGCACTCTCATCCACCCTCAGTCTGAAGGACAGCAGCAGAACCCCAAAGGTTAAATGGACTCCTTCATTATCATAAATCTTATCAGCTAAATGAAATGGAGAGAAGGACCCCTGATTTAGGTGTCCGCTCTGCTGGGCTTAAAAGGGAGACACCCAATCAAACCCCTGGATTTTATTGGTCTTTTTTATTATCTAAATGTACTGGCACATGAGCCGGGTGGCAGAGGTGACAGCCTGCAGCAATCAACAACAAAAAAGACAGCAGCGAGTGAAAACGCATTGTTGGTCAATAAATGAGCCCACAGTCATCTCAGCAAATACAGTACAAATGTTGCATACTCTGCCAAAATAAAATGCAGGAGGCTTCGGTCCCACCGAGCAGAGGAATGCTGAGAGCCTGCCACTGAGACTCCGAGGGATGATGGAATAAATCAGGCAATTTTAGGAGGAAGAAAATCACTAAAAATCAGTTAATAAAGTGTTCAATATAATCAGCAGGCGCTCCAATGCTCGCTTTAACTGCTTGATAGTTTGTTGCAGGTGATTGGCGACATGTGGAGATGTCCACTCCAGTCCTGATCACAGCCAGGCTACCACTGACTAAGCATCCACACACTCTCAAAGTAGGATGTGTCCCCCATGTAGAGGTCAAGTCTTCTTAAGCTCTCTGCATGCCCATCATCTGTATGTTACTGAAGGGAGAGATAAGGAGAGGCAACTAGAGCCACAGAAGGAAGTATAAATCAATATCTAGGATGGAGTCAGGTGGTTTGTATGTGTTTACTCCTGCTGATGTGTTGATTAAATGCCCCGCACACACATTCACACATACCACACACAGTCCATCCATCCCTCTCTGCGTGTGCTCTCTTGATGATTAAGGTTTCTGGGTCTGATTAAGTGGCCTGGTCACCGGGCTCCTGGTCAGGACTAATGCTGAGCTGTATTTCACTGGACACAGTGACCAACCGTGCAAAATTATTCCTCCAAATGGGAGTCAGTGGCAATTTAGAGAACACGTTCAGAACTAATGGATGGCCGGTGAATGCAACTCATCCAGGTCTTTGAATTATTTTCCGGCTGCATCCTGCTGTGTCTACTTCAAAGGGTCTTTGTTGGTGCATGTACATTTAAAAGCATGCCTATAAAGGTCACTTTCTGGGCGACAGGGTATGTGTGAAAGTGTATATATGCTGCATGCATGCGCGGTAATGGTTGATGAAGATGAAGATCTACCTTATATGTGTGTCTTGTCCTCCCCCCCCCCCCCATTCCCCTGGAGAAACTCAATACCACTCACTGCTGCTAATGAGCTGTGGGACCTCATCAGCATTAATACTACATTAGTCTCAACCAGCACACACATCTGTGCACATATACACACAAATCCACCGACCTATTGACGCATATGCACACCTGTGCAAATCCAATAAAAAGGTAAACAGTTAATAGGATTATAAGGAATTTTTAAACCCTGCTGTTACACAAACAACCCAGCAGTACTAATGTTATCATTATACACTCAGAGACTGGATTTAGCTGGATTAATCCAAAAGCATGAAACAGGCTTAATTCCCAATATATATTTTAAAGAGCAGTGTCTCCTTAATTAGAGCAGGTGATTATATGCTCATATTTCTATAAATAAGGCTTTTGTGTTTCAAGAATGACTGTTCATCCAATATTAACTTTAATGGGTTATTCATTCCATAAACGCATCGGTTAATGAGACATCACGGCTGTGGCTCTTGTGGGTTTTGTCATATTGTCAAATGGTGCTGAGGGCGTCTGTGTGAGCGTAACATACACAAATGGACGAGCTGATAGCCAATTAGCTTCTGAAGCATTCTGCCATCAGCATGCTACATTCAGGACTGTGTGGCTGGCTCATATGCTGCAATCTAATTCTACTACCACAGAGCAAGAGAGGAGAGAGAGAGAGAGTTTCGTGTTGTGACAGAGAGCATAGAGTGGGAGGGAAAGGGAAAAGAAGAGGGGAGAGAGAGCTACAGAGAAGGAGAGAGGTAGCTTAATGCAATAAAGCATGTAGTATTGACATCTTTCTCGTGTCTATTGATTCCCCATTATGTTGCTAACAAACCCAGGTTGACATTTTGTCATTTGCAATCATGTTAACACTGCGACTTGCACGCTCCCCTCCACAAACCAATCTATACCTACACACACTAGTTTGCACGTGTGTGTGCGCACACATACACACTCGCTCCCTCTTTGTCGCACACACACTACGCAAATGGGTGAGCGTGTGCGTGTGCTTACATTAAAGACATGTGCCATCGCCCCGTGCAGCTGATAAAAATGTCTTAAAAGTAGGCACCAAGTACATAAACAGAACAAAAGACATGTTGATTAATGGATTTAGATGAAGCATTTTATTGGAATACAATGTGTGAAACTGTAAACATCAGATTGTCCCGACAGTATACGGTCAGGAAATGTGAAATCTGTAACTATGTAGTTTAATGTTGTCCTGTCTGAAATGCATAAACAGACATGAAGCAACTTATGAGTATCTAAAATCTGAAATGTATCAGAGTGTAAGTGCTCGCGTGTATGAAAGAGACAGATAGTATACAGCAGGAGACGGTGGTTAATAGTGTGTGACTGAAGGTGCATAGCTGAGATGAACTGAATCTAGGTGTATGTGTGAGCAAGTGTGAGAGATAAGGAGAAAGAAAAAAGCAGTCTTGAGTCTCCTTGATGTCCCATCGTATCATATCAAACCCTGCGCTGTGTGGGAAACCTGCGGTTTCTCCTCTATGTCCCATTAAACTTTCATACACCAGTTAATGCTGATGGCTCCACAAACCACTTTACCACACAAACACACACGTTAACACAAATAGTTCATACAGTGAGTGGGTGCCTCTGACCTGCACCTCCACAGACACGACGCCATTAAAAATAGAACAAAACCTGGATCGGTTACAGCGGCTCGCCGTCCGGGTGGAAAACGCTCTAACAGACTTGTTTTATGCTACTGTATATGATGGCCTGTCTGTTTCATGACAATGTGTGTGCGCCTGTTGGTGTGTGTGAAGCCCCCACAGGGGTTGTGCATGAGTGCTCGAGGCCTGTTGTAACATGAAAGAGAATGAAAACACAGGGGGGCAGAGAAGGGTCAGGTGGGGCTGAGTGTAACACTCCTACTGTGACCTCTGACCCCACACAAAGCTCCAATGCGGAGGAGTCAAGTAGCTGCCACTAGTCAAAGAGACAAGTTAACTGAGCGCTCCAGTTAAGAGCCCTGCCATGGCACGGGAATTCTGTGCGTATGTTCTTTATGCAGCTATCAGTGACTATCAGGAAAAGCATACATTAAAGCTCAAGGACAATATGCGCGGCCACTCAGCAGGTTGCATGAAATGTGTTTGAGAAAACTTCCAGGAGCTTTCATGTCTTGCTGTTTGTTTTTTGTTCAGCTCTTGCAGAAAACAGCGAGGTCCTGTTTTGATGCCGAGATGCTTAACTGATCCACCACTGGCAATTTTGGAAAGGACAGCGTGTTATACTGCGTTTCAAAAACGGTATAAAATCAGCATAACATTGTGAATCCCTGTTATCCCAGCATCTATGGAATTCAGCAGCTTGTGTACACATCCCATCAGTTTGCCTGCTTATTCAGATGCCGGCCCCGGCCTGGGACACTGCAACATAATGGCTCATCCGTGGTTTACTCTCACCTCTCAGGCTCAAACTGGGTTTTCCTTTCCCTCCTCGTTTTTCACTCTGTCATCCGCTCTTACTTTCACCCACTTCTCTCCTCTCACGCTCTCTCTTTCCACATTTTTTTTTATCTCGTTCTGACATTCGCCATTTTTCAATGTGTGGAGGGCGAAAACTCCTCCTCCCCGGTCCCTGCGCCTTTGCCTCATCCTCCTTCCAATGTCTCACCCCCTTTCCTCTCTAGAGATATGGCAGGTAACAGGTCCCTTTCATCCCTGTATTTTCTCTTCACCTCTTTCACCTGTCTTCTTACTGTCATATGGTCCACACCGCTTACTGAGTATGTGGACTAAGTGTGAAGCTGGGCATCTCTGGAATCAAATGGGCTCAAACTGATCTGGAGATGAGAGGGGAGCTGTGCACTGGTGGTGCTTCGAGGGGGACTGGCCCTTTAAGAGCCCATCCACCGCTAAGGTGCACACTGAAGCGCATTTACCTATAGCATACAGATGCAAAGAAGTATAGGGAATAATAGGGATGATTAATAACTTTAACAATGCCACACTGAAATGACCCACTTCCCTTTTTTTTCTCTCTCTCTTTCTTTTAAGGGATTGTCCGTCATCCCATACACAGAAGTTCTTCAGTGTAAATATACAAAGTAGAAAGATGTCTGGGGGGTGAAGGGCTGAGCAGCTGTTGCATGTCAGGGAAACTGGACTGGACTGAACTGGATGCCTCTGACAACGACAGTCAGTGACACGTTGAAGCCGGCCTGACTGCTCCCACCATGCGTCCTTTTCTTCCACTTCAGCGCAGATGAAACGCAGACGGCGCCACAGCTTCAGCCGGCTCCCTCCTCCCCCGCCCTGACTCCCCACTCCTTCCAACCGTGCAGCAGCCAAGCAACGGGACAGAGGGACGCAGTCACTCCAAGTATATTCCTAGAGATGTTTGCAAAGAGGGGACGCTTGACAGCTAACCTGCACGCAAAGTCAAAGCGACAACCACACAGATGGACAGCGTGCAGAAAGCAGAGTCACAAACAAGCACAAGCACAAAATGATGTGAAATTAAACCAAATAAAAACTGTTTTCCCCCCGTCTGTGTGCTTCAGTATGGTGGTGCTCCTCCGTGCACCTACTCTCTCCTTCTATCTCCCCCTCTCACTGCTTCCACCGGCCCAGGAATCGATCTCCGCAGGATCGATAAGTTGGCATGAATATTCCCTGCCTGCCGAGAGTCTAGTTGGGGAGAGTCGGAGGCTGAGGCTCAGGCGCAGGCAGTGGAGAGGAAGGGAAGGACGGGGACGGAGACAGGAGAGCAAAAATACCCAGAGAAAAGAACACATAGGCGGACAGGAGATGAACCAACACAGGGGGTGGAACAGCAGCGCATCGTCACACAGACTGGACAGCAAGAAAAAGGACATTTTGTGACATTCATTTTCAATCACTCCGGACAGTCTAGAGCGCTCTGGAGAGGCTTCTTAAGATTTTAAACAGCTGCTCGGAGAGCGCAAAGGACCCAGTTTAAGCCCTCAAAAAGGAGACCGAGGAGTGTGCGTGTTTAAGTGGGTGTGTGCGCCGACACCTCTCCCCGACGCAAGTGCTTGGTCTGCTCAGTGCAAGGCGGGGCGGGTCTGCAAGGCTGGCCGACATGGAGAAGGTGTAGCAGGGACAAGAGATAAAATGTCTTACCGGAGTTGGAGCGGAGAGCCAGAGGAGACTTGAGACGCCAGGCGTTGAGGTCAGGGGCAGTTCTCTGAAACACGAACGGCACCGGCAAGGGAACAAACATGATCTTCCTCCTGCTTCTTGTTTTGATGCAAATAATCTGACAGAAGCACCGTAACAAGCTCTGTCCTCCTCTGAGGCTTCAGTATCTTCGTCCGCTTCTCTGTCAGACAGCTTTGGGAGAATATTTTGGTTTGAAGAGCTCACAACATTCGCCGTTAGGTGTGTACACATGTAGCTCCAGCTGCGCACTTTTATTTACACGTGTAGATGTCGACTGGTGGTCGGCATTAGTTTTGGTGTAGCCTAAATGTGCATAGAACATATATGTAGGATGGTCCCTTGAGTGGAGCAGTTTAGCTTTTTTAGTCCAGACAAACACACAGACGGATAGAGAGGAGATCAGAAGTCACCTCTATAGCTACATGAAAAGTTCTGTCACAATTACAGGCCTGTTATAGCTTTATAATAATAATTTAAAAAAAGGCTGCGTGTCACCTGTCTGTCGGTGATGCACCTGCGTTTCTCTGTTACCTTTGCACTGCTAGAGCTTTCTGTTTGAGTAAACATAGAGGCCCCGGAGCTTATTTTATCCTCTCACTTCTCACCAGTTATGTTTCCTGTAGGTGTGAAAAAGGCATGAGAACAGTCGCTAGCCTTATATTCCTGTGGCATCCCCGGCCGGGTTAAGCTTTGGTATTCGGTTTGCAGCTTTAAAAACCCCATAAATTAGGACACACAGCAACGAAAAAGACTGTGTAAAAGGCCAGCAAAGAGTTATAAAGTCTTATTTGGATTTCTGGAGTATTTGGTTTTTTATCTATTAGATATTTGGTCTCTAGCTGCACGCACTCCTTCTTTTCCCTTTGCATGAGGACGCTACATCTACATTCATCCACTCGCGCAAAGCAGAGGATCGTGTTGCGGGCACATTTAAAACAGCTTCATTAAAGCTTTTCGGCCGGCAATAAATAAACAAGTGGAGGTGGTGGGATGGGGGGAGAGGAGAGAGAGAGAGAGAGAGAGAGAGAACGGCTGCACAGACACAAACAGAAAACACAACGCGCGCGCTTGGCCCTGACGCTCCTCCTCCCTCGCTCTCTGTCAGAAGGCAGTAATTAAAACGCAATCAATCGATAGAAAAATAAATAAATACAGGGAATAAATAAATAAATAATAATAATAAACTCACTAAACCACAAAAAAGCAGCGGGTAGAAGATAGCGTATCTGTACTAAAATCCGTTCATGGTGTCGCGGTTTTTTTTTAATCTCTTTTTTTTATCGGAACACTTGCCTATCTCCGTCCATCCGTCTGTGTGTCTTTTTTTGTCTGTCTGTTTGTCCCGTTATTATTTGGGAACCCCAATAGCTCATTCGACCCGGCTCCCTCCAGGATGGTAGCGATCTGCCACTAGGCTGGCCGCAACATTGAGGCGAGAGAGGACCCGCTACTACTCACACATCACCACCACACCCCCGCACCCCCCTCCATCCCTCAATCCCTCCCTCCTGCCTCCCCTTCCACCCACCCACCCCATCTCCCTCGTTTTCACTACCGCTGCAAAAGGTATCCTGTATTGATTTCTGAACACCCCCCCCCCTCCTCTCTCTCTCTCTCTCCTTCTCCCTCTCTCAATAATACCGGCCATAATGATGCCAGTGGTGATCAGTGCATTACCGTCGGCCTCCTTGGTAAGGGATGAAGTCCTGATAAGAGGATCCATGGATACCTATAGGTGCTTAGAGTTAATAATCTATCAGGATGGACACAATTAAGTTATCTCATCACTGCTGCTTTTAATAAGCCCTCCTGAGCGGACGAAGGACTATCATTAAATTATACAGAAAGACAAGAGCTATCACTGTTGCTCCAGGCATGAGATCCTTGAAGCTTGGTTTGCAGGCTGAGCTAACAGCTCATTTAGCTTTTTTCTTTCAGGAAGGGGGGGGGGGGGGGGGGGGGGGGGGGGGGGGGGGGGGGGGGGGGGGGGGGGGGGGGGGGGGGGGGGGGGGG
>JBBBVU010000006.1:10977023-10995255 GCA_037177055.1 Atherinosoma microstoma
GGGGGGGCGTAGTCTTCCAGGGACAAGACACAAAAAAGCCTACACATACAAAGTTAATTTTAACATTCATGTCTAAAAACAAAAAAAAAGGAAAACATTTTCCTCTGACTTTTTGTAGGAATACCTATAAAAAAGAACTTCAAGGTCTGTGTTTAATCTTTTTGTTTCATATTTATATTCTCTATGGCAGTGTGGTTTTAAAATGTGTGTGTGTGTATATTTCATAATAAAACTTGTACCATGAACTTAGCTTATTTTAGAATATTACAAAAGATAAATAGAAAAAACTTTAACGATAACTTTTTTTGTCAAGTTAAGATGAAGAAATAAACAGACTATAAGAAATTATTGGAAACACACTTTTGAGAGCATTTGGGATTAAATTGGTCCAACTAAAGCCAATCCCTACATGAAATATATTCTGTCTACCGGACACTGCTGGCCCCCTTCTTTTCACAAAAACGATGCATCGTGCAACTGCAATCTCTCCGCCTTAATTGAGGAACTGGCCAAGCGACCTTTGACCTGCAGGTCATTAGCTCATTGTGAACGGGGACACGGAGAGCTAGCACACCATTTGGCAGGAGAGTCGCGCAGAAAATGGATTAATTTCGCATCGGCCCATGGTGCTCGATTCCGACTGAAATGGCAAGTGGCAAAAATGAATAGAAAGCCTGACTTCAAAGCCTTGCAGGGACGATCAGGACTGAGCCAATAACCCGTTTATGGAACGAGCTTTTGGTGACAGACGTTTACATAAATCCTAAAATTGGACGTATCGCTTGTGATGGTGTGTTTGAAGTTGATAAGGTGCAGGACAGGGTGTCAGGGTGCCACGTCTCCAAGATCAGCCCCAACTTAGTAAATCTCACAAGAAAATTCACAAAAAATCATCTTTCACGTGTCAGATAAAAGGGGAAACCAGTCTTTGGGGGGGGTAAATACGGGGAATCATAAAACGATTAATTATGGAATTTAAGAATCTCTCCAAAAGATTATTGGATTAATATAACCTACTGACAATATCTCTCAATATTGAAAAAAAAACTCTATAAAAAAGAAGAAAATTTAAAAAGAATCTGATCTGTTAATATAGTGAATTATTTTTCTACCAACTTCTTAAAATGATCTTCTAGCCATAAGTTCCAGTATGAAAACAAACCTATACAGCTAGATGTTGTCAAATAGCTGGCCTTCAATGTACAATTTAATGATCACATGTTACAGAAACACACTCGTACTATGTGTGTGTGTGTGTGTTTGTATTTGTGTGTGTTTGTATTTGTGTTTGTGTGTGTTTGTTCCTTGAGCTGAAAATATTGAACCCATGTAATTAAATGCTTTACAGTAATAAAACAGATGATCACATAACTAAGTGTCTCACTCATAGAAGCCCAAAAACAGACTAAATACGGGCCTTGTGTTTGAATATGGAAATTACAGTTACCAAAGATGACTTAATTCAGATAAACCAGAAATAAAATTATTTTAATTCCTCTAAACTGTGGTTGTAGATCACACTCCTTGTTTTTCCACATCAGCTGAAATGGAAACGAACACTGAATAGTGTTTTTTATTTAAATAATATGCATGCAAGCTCCACAAAATGTGACGCTTAGAGAGGAGCAAAAATTTAAAAGAACGATAAAAAAATAAAATAAATAAATACTCGAAAAACGTACAGCGTTAAAATATACGTATGCAAAACAATCTGCAGTCACATTTACATATTGGAAAATCTAAATCCGAATTGTAAGTGAATTGAAATAGAGAAAGAGGTTTAAAATGTTCAATATGATCAATAACTGATAGTCAAACTGTGGATGTTTCTATAATGAAGTTTTTTGTTTCTATTTTTCATTCTCTTTCCCCCAAACTAAAGGTGTTCAAATGTCTGGTCAAAACAGCAGCAAATTAAATGTATCTCTGAGTTTTAACCTAAACTTTGAAAGCCTAATATTTGAAGCAATTTTCAAATGACAAGATAAAGCTATTTAATAAGGAATTAATAAGCTATAGAGATGATGATTTGGAATAACTTATTCCTCTCTTTCTCACACACACATGAACACACACACACTAAAAGAAGATGAACAGTTAAAATTATTAGGGTGGATAAGGTTGCAAACTTCAAATGTCTATTATTGACCAGACTTAACCAAAATATTTCTATTTCTGCAGTGTGAGCCGCATCAAGAAGAAATCAAATCAAACATTTTCGTGCTTCCCACTTGAAGAAAAATACTAAACAAATTAAAGTAACCAATATATGCATGCATTATAACTCCTGCCGTGATTAAGTTATCGTATAGATCATAAATAAATAGATAAATATTAATAAAGGACGGTCCTCTGGGTAAAGATGCAAAAATCCAGAGCAGCAGAATATGCAACAAATCTTTGCACTTTTATTTGAGACCCTTTTTGCGAAATATGAACAATGAAAACTGTCGAAAATGAGTGTCGAAAATAGCTCAAATTATCATCTTAAAAAGGGTACTTTCTCTTCTTTTAGAGCTAAGTTACGTTGATTAAAAGTTGTGTCCCGCCCTCATTTGCTTCTGTGGTTCGCACATTGTGCTCCTCATTATATTCTTGTTTTATTTTTTTATTTTTTTACATGTAACCTACATATATTCTAACTTTAAAGTGTTAATAATCAGGCTGCAATTCTGTGTTTCTCATATGCGGGGATTGGTAAACAAATTTACATTACATCATACTGGATTGTGTGACACTCATGTAGCCTCCAACTGCACATGACCAACTTGGGCGTGCTCACGTGGCAGGTTCCTGCCTTGAAGCAATCTTAATAGTCTGAAGGAATATTTCATAATTATGAATTTAGCACCACAAATTAAAAATGCAACTGAGAGTTTTCTGGAAAAGCTGAACCCACGTGTCTACTGCTCTTTATGGTGAATATTTGTGCATTTAAGCCCCAAAAAGAAACTTGTATGCTGTTTCTAAGGAATCGCAAAGGTCAGGTGGACAGAAAAGTGGCTGAAAGACACACTCGAACCTCACATCAGCAGCGATAATTAGAGGTGATGTCTGAGGTGTGCGCGAATAAAGTCGTCACTCTAATCGCTGATATTGCTTATATCTTGAAGGTTATTTTTTCAGTGACATTTTGGTGTGATGTGCCCAACACAGAATGAGCCACATGGTCGCAGCAGAGCATTAAACGACGCTCAGGATGTGCGCAGACGGCCACCGGAGAGCGGCTGCGGAGCGGCCAGGCACTAGAGGGGAGGCAGCGGCTGGATGGTTCTCCTCCACTGGCCGCTCTCATCCTCTCCTCTCCTCTGCCGGTGCAAGCCTGCTTCTCAGCCTTATAAAGCCCGCAGTTCCCCTCCTTTTAATTGATTTTCTCATAATTAACTCAGTCTGTCCATCGATTTCCCTTCGGCGGCGTGTAAACCCTCCATCCTGAGGTAGTATTGTGCTATCTGCGGACATCGGGATACCGACGTGCAAATATCGACCACATTGATGAAGATCCCCCACAGCGCAGGTGAATCTGACTATAAACTGCCGACTTAGTATGCACAAATACAAGCACCGGTTGCCTCCCAAACATACCGGCCTGACCGCACACCTGCCTGGGCGGAAAGAGCGCTATTATCACTCGTGGCCTTTCATAATTAGGATTCACGTAACAAAGAAGAATCAACGGGACAACAGAGTCTAAATAGTACTGAACATGTATTTGATCATCATTTCTCCCTTTACACCAAACCTCCATGCTGGCAGAAGCGCATGCGGATTTAAATATTAGCGCTAAATAAGAAACATCGCATCCAGCCGCAATTACAGCCACCACATTCAACCAAGTCGTTTATAAGAAACAATGTAGGCTACGATATTCGTCTATCATGAGAGCATTAGATGTAGAGGTGAAAGCTGCATTCACTGTATATGGCTTTGCATAACACAAAGCATATTCCGAATCAAATATTCCCGCGATATTACAACATGCAGAGCAGGCAAGAAGACACAACGCTATTCGTCCACAGAGCAAAGGAGCAAGGGAGGTTAGGAGAGAGGGAGTGAGGGGAGAGTACACAGAGTGAGAGGCAGAACACGAGGGTTGCCCCTTGAATTAATTTCTTTCTAATCAATAAAAAAGAAAAAGCCCAGCCCAGCACAAAAAAATCATTAGGACCGATATTTCTCCACTCCTCTCTCCTTTCTTGGATCCTTTCCACAGGACGCTAGCAGGAGGAAAAGTCGGGCTCCTCTGCAAGTGGACTCAAATTTTCCCCCTTTTACACAGAACAGAAAGATTGTGAATGGAAAGGGTGGAAGAGGGGGAGTGTATTGTAGCGCTAAGCAAAGGTAAAAAAGGACACATGAGTGGAAAATAAGTCCCTGTACCCCCACCCAGACAACAATGCTCCTATTTTGTTTTGTGTTTTTGTGGGTGTGAAAATTTACCAGTGCTTCCATCGGTGAACGTCTCCATCCCCGCCATGCGAGCAGCCTGTCTGGACAAGAGAGGGATGGAGAGCAAAAAAAAAAAAAAAAAAAAAAGATGGGGGAGAGGGTATACGGGGGAGGCAGAGGTAGGTGAAAGGGGGGCCGGTTTGGTCTGGGTTGGGGGCTCAGAATTAAACCGGGAGGTGGTGGTGGTGGTGGGGTTTTGGGGAGGGAATATGGTAACACCCTAACCTTTCATGTCTCCCTCTCTCTCTCTCTCTCTCTGTCCCTCGTTGTCCCCTTTTCTCTCTCCATCTCTCACCCTTGACGTGTGTCTCTCAGCGGTTTCTATGGAGACCCGGTGGCTGTGGTGCTGCTGAGGAGAAAGAGGCGCGTGCATGACAGAGGAAAAAAGAGGGAGCCAAGAGAGACGGTCATTTGGGAGTGCAAGGACGGGAGGTCAGACCACATGTGAGGTAATTAACTATCAATAGCATTTCATGGAATAAATGTTCCACGTCCAAATGTCGCAGTATCCTCACTAAATGAACCTGGTTTTAGGCTACTTTCCACATGCAATGCTTCACAGGGTCCAGTGTGATCCAAAGGCTGAGTGCTTGCATAATGACCCGATTAAGTGTGTAAAACAAAGAATTAAGTTATTTCACTCTCATCTTAGAGTCAGCCTGTGTTATGGGAGGTTTTACAGCAACTGTTGTAACTTCTTGTCATGAATCTAACCATGACTCAGCTGAAGAGATATTCACAGCTCTACTGCTTTGAATATGAGGCCTCCTCAAATTGTCTATGCATTAAAATATGCTGCCACCTGCAGGCCACAGAAAGTAGTTCTGTCTGCTCAGCACAGAGGCAGGCAGTGCTTTTCCTCTGCTCACACACTTGCCAACATGGTGACTCAGTAAATTTGGTTTAATATGCAGGCGATTTAACTATAAATTTTCTAAGCTGCTGGAAATGATTTGAAATTGATTTAGTTGCTGCAAATGAAGGAAATGACCCAACAAATCCCATTTTTGTCTTTTTGAATAAAATGTGATATTTAGATGTGGTTATGAATCTGCACTGTGTGACCAGACCACTTTCCCTCTTGGTACAGAGGTGCAAAAAAGGAAGAAGGCTTTTGAGAAGATCACCTTATTTTATTATCTCCCCTCAATAAAAGCAGAGAATTTCTCCCATCAGAAGGATGTGCGATATGCTGCAGGGTATACATACAATAACAGCAGTCCCTGTGAGCCAACTGAAGGCTACAGTGTCTATCAGCTTTAGATGACACGTTTCGATAGGAGACTGATTTAGGCCTGAGCTACCAGAAGATGACTCGAGTCTCCATCCAATCAACGTAGTAGAAGGAACACCTGCGGACAGTGGAATAAAGTCTACAGGAGGATGATGACCAGTCCCCTGCCACACAGACCAGCATTACATTAGCTTTTGCACCCAATACAATTTGCACCACGGAACACAAAGCTAACTCTGATGTCTCTATGAAGTGGTTTAGGCAATAAACTGAACATTGACTTTGTGGAATGTTCACTGTGATATGATGTGGGAAAAAAGGGCAGCTTCATATAGTTTATTTGAAGTTATTCCCCACTACAGGTAATGGAAAGTGAAAACACATGTTGAAACTGATCGATTCATTAAAAAAACAATATGGTTTTATTATTTGCAGTGCTGGCTCCATCACTGTTGCCTCCTTGTCGTGTCTTCTAATCATCTTACAGGTTCCCAGCTATATACATCACAAGACTGCCACTGTCCAGTCCATCTCTGTCACCATAGCAACAGGATGTTTGACCCCATCTGTGGAATACTTAACCTGGATGTAGATCAGTTAAGCACAAAGGGACCCTCTTGGCTGAAGCAGGACTGATTGTAGTGGTGATGGAGTGCAGAGTGTAACAGGCTCAAATCCACAAAAAGAGAAACGGCTACAACTGAGCAGTTTGAAGGTAATAAATTCACCATCAGCTCCTCTAAATCTCACTAAAGTCACTGAGTTTGTCCAGGAAATCGTCAAAGATGAGATCATCTGAAAAGATTTTTTTTGGTGTTACTCGTTTTAATTAGTGGACTTTAGCGGTGCAAGGCGGCCAGAGAGATGCCACGGAGGCATCAGTGGTCAGCCATTTGCAAGAAGGTAAATAATCCTTGATCCATGTCAAAGCACCTAGACAGTTTGGGAGATTAAATTGGCTCTGCCTAGGTTTGTTAAGTTTTATAGAAACTTACAGAAAGACTTTCAAATAAACACCTAAATGAAGGCAGCCTTGTAAAGAACTGTGTTCCCAGCATCATTTGAATTGGACCTCTATAGCCTTGCTGACATCTCAGACAGAGTGCCTGGGTCTATTCACATTGCTGCTCTAGCTTTAAGGCTGGGTGTGGTGAGGACTAGGCTTTCAAAACAAAGAAAAAAAAAATCTTATTTTTCCCAGAAGCAGGCCTTGGGCAATTTAGGTGGCCATCAAACAAAGCATACTCTTAACATGGCAGAAAAGGCCTCATCAGGTTTTTCTCCTACTGCTGTCCATTATGGAAGGTCAATGGTATAGCAGCTTTTTAGACGTGGTGGACCAAGAAAGAGCTATTAGGTAACCTAAAGATGGTGGCATCTTAAAGGCAGCCCGTTGTGGTGTGGAAACTGTGCATTTGCAAAATGAGAGATTTGCTTCTAACTGGACTACAAAACATCAACTGCAGTATTCTGCATGCACTAAAGTGTAACAGACTGCTTCTAATAAAAAATCTGGTTTAGAAAGGACATTGGCTAATTAGAAAATGTCAGTGCTTGCCCTTTTATCAACATTTACATTATTCATCCATCTTTTCATGTTAGTCAACATCAGAAACCTGTATTTTGTCTGAAATGGCTCAGACCACATTCAGTACTTCAAGATCATCTCTGCCATCATAAAAAAATCTGCTAAAATTTGATTTAAAAGAGAAAAAAAAAATTTGACACAACAAACGGGGGAAAATAAAGCTCTAATTTGTGACCTCAAAAAAACAGATGAGATATACTTTGCTATTGCATTTTCCATTTTCCTTTACAAAAGTTGGGCAAAAACAAACATACAATTTCTCATTTAATGAAAGTTAGCAAGGATGCCTCCATAGTGATTTAGAACAAAGCCATAAAGGCTTCGGGAAAAAATACACACACCAAAAGTTAATTTGACCAGAACAATGAGTTAAGATGTTAATAGACATATTTCAATCATTTATTTACATTTTAGCAAACAGTGAATAGAAATATATTTCAAATTAAACATGTAATAATTTCTTCATATATAATAATCTACACTGAAAATGTTATACCATCAATATATGGCACCAGGACAGGTCACATACAGCAAAATGCATTACATTGTTTTCAATTAACTTTTCGGATGATTTGGGGAAGGCATTAAACAAAGACAATCCTGCGGTGTGGAATTCAGAGGATTCAAGTTTAACCAAATTTAGATTTGGATAAGCTCATTTTCTCTTTTTCCAACAGGCTGAATTTGGCTGACTGGTTATTGTTGTACATTGATTTTATGTCTCATCTACACAAATTAAGCCATAAGAAATAATCTACAATATTACAGGTTTCAATAATGTACAAATGCAGGCTGAAGCCACCAAAACCTTTATTACTCACCAGAAAAAAATGTCAATTTATAAAGATTAAAAAAAAAAAAAAAAAAAAAAATACCCTTGCAAAATCAAAGATTTTTTTCTTAAAGAAAAATGTTCCCCTGAATCAGTGAACAATACAAACATACATTAATTCTTTTACCAAAGACACACAAAAGTAAACATGGAAATCTGTCCATGGTCTTTCTCTGCGCTGTCCTGCAGAGACCTATACTTCAGACAGTGTCTGCCTGCTTAAGTCATGCCAGTATGAAGGGACTTAAGAGTGAGGGGCCTTATTGATCGTCTTCTATGAGCGAAGTCCAGGCATTAGTTCCAGCAGGGTGAGTAGACAGCTGTCCATGAGCCACTCTACTGGGCCTACATAGCAGGGCTGAGTGGAGCTGGGATGTGCACTTTTGATTTTGATCTCCCCAACATCACTTCTATTGACCGATGCACTGTCCTGTGCTTTACTTGCTAAGAGAAGCACTTGCCGAGGCCTAGTTGGAAGCCCAGACACAAGCCGCAACTGCATTATCAGGGTAGTTCTTGACAAGCTTGTGATGATGAATCTTCCATGGTCTGTTGAGACCTATTCCTAATCACTGCTGTCATCTACTGAAAACCGCTGTATCCACTGACCACAGCAATCATAAGTTGGGTTATCGTGGTACACAGGGATGAGAATTCCAGTGTTAAGTTATCTAGGTGCGTTTGTGTGGACAAGCCTCTCCAAAGTTGCACACAAAAGTCAAACTGTGGTGAAAGCAGCCATTTTTCCTTAATTGTTGATTTTTCTTTTACATGGAGAGAAAAAAAAATTACTTGTTGGTTTTAATGATCAAAAGTTCTGATTTACATAATTCTTTACCTTCAATCAAAAC
Source organism: Atherinosoma microstoma (assembly GCA_037177055.1). Lineage (NCBI taxonomy): Eukaryota > Metazoa > Chordata > Actinopteri > Atheriniformes > Atherinidae > Atherinosoma > Atherinosoma microstoma. The sequence goes on from JBBBVU010000006.1 coordinate 10,985,978, forward strand.
CAAAACTGGACCCAATAGTGGTGTTTTTTGTTGTTGTTTTTTTTAAGTTACAGTAGTTCAGTTGCACTTTAAACTATAAAGCACCATCTTTACATCTGAATACCCACCATCTATACATAAATTTAGGAGTTTGGCATGTCTATGGTCCATTACTAACATGCGTCTGCTGCTGTGACAAAACCACACACATTTCTATTCTTTGTGGCAGTCAGCGGTTGCCTTCATTTAATCCACGAAACAGATATCATGAGGGGCTTGCCATTTGAAAAGGTAATATTGAGCTTGCTTGTTCCTGTTTTCACCGAGACAAAGAAGTGACATCTTGATCACCAGTGCTTGAATCTAAACGGAGAGCACTCTGATCCATAACTATACATACTTTATCGACAAATAATAGTTATATTCCAACTTAAGACTTTTTTTTTTTTTTAAATGAAAGGTGCTATTAATACAAACAGCTAATAGTAAGTTCTGCCATCTAGTGGTGGTTACCTGGATTGCAACTACAACAAGAGGCCTTGAAAGTGCTTCTCAATTCTGCCTGAACCCACAACTTTCACTATTCTTTTTTTCAAAGTTAATATAATACACAAGAAAATGTCTTATTGGGATATTAAGTCTAACAAGTCTCCATGCGTCCACCATTACTTAATGACATCATCTTCCTGGCTCTCAGCAACCTTCGACCTTCTTCATAGTCATCTTGGTCCACACTGATCAGAAGGCGGACGCCCTCGGAGCCTGCTGCCATCCTCAGAGAGTCTGTGATGAAAACTCCCTTTAGTGCCTCTAACAGGGCTCCGCTCAGGTAGTCACCCCAGAACGCCTCAAGGTTGTCCAGCTCTGTGAACTTAATATCGCAGACAATGGAACCCAGGTCTCTGGCACGAAGCAGCGTGTTGGCTCGACTGAACAACTCAAACTGCCGCTCCAGCGGCTGACGCTTGTCTGAGGAGACACCGTCACGTAGCGCAGACTCATGCTCCAGGTACTCTGCACGGACACGAAGGCGAATATCTGATAATGGCAGAAGATGGGAGGAAACCGTGGTAGATGGAAGTGAAGTTGTGGGAGAAAGTAGATTAAGAGGGTGTGTAGGAAAGGAAATAGAAAGAGTGGAGGAGGAAAAGATGAAAGTTGAGGAAAGATCACAAGGGGTCATGAAGTCAAAACAAAGGGAAGAGAAAAAAAACATGACAACCAGTTAAAACATGGCTCATTCAACTTAAATAAAACAAGTGCATTATATTAGGCGGGGAATTTTAACACACAAAAAAAGGGGGGCACAGTTCCCAAAAGCAGATTGTGACCCAATGGGCTGTCTTTTTAATGGAAATTATACTTCAGGATATTTCTTTTGATTAGAACCTGACAAAAAAAACAAACAAACAAACAAAGTGCAACGGGGCAGAGCAAACTGAATTATGTACGACACTGAAACTAGACCAACTCGTCTGGATGCATGTTTGAACTAAATACAGCCCCGTAGCTTGTTTTGGTGAAAATGAATTTGACAAGTCGGAACAATGAAAGAAATACTCATCTGATCCAGTAGTGCAGTTCCATTTCTTGATTGAGCAATTCTATCATTTTGAGCATCAATGCCCGCTGTTAACAAAATGAGTGAATCGAAAGACACTGGTGCATGAGAAGTTTCAGTAAGACAGTTTTAAAGATCTGCTTAAATCATGGATGTTGCATTCATGTAGTAAACATGTTTAAATGAACTTGAGACTGTGGGCAGATATCAAGGTAAAGAGAGCACCTTGGCTGTCCCCAAGACCTGGGGGGGGGGGGGGACTTTTGTCTGAAACTGGAGTTTTTAACATCCATCAAGACTCATTCTGATCAAAATGTTTAGTGCTGAATATAAATAGCTTCTTGAGTCCTGGCGTTAACAGGATTGGTGGTCATGCAACAGCACAGCGAGAAAGATTAGAGGATACATACTGTGCTGAGCAAGAGCAACGCTGAGATCATCCCTCATGTCATTATTCCAGAGCTCCAAGTGGAAACCAGCTGCTGACGACTTGCTGTAATAAAAATCCATTTCTCCTAATGAAGGAGATGTAAACGGCATTTGCCACCAGTGACATCAGTTTTTCTTGAAAACATTCTAAGTGTCCAATTGCAAAATGGTGGAAACATTTTTCCACTCAGTTTTATAGCCAAATGTAAATCTCAGCCCTTAACACCTATAAAAGAAACATGAGCAATTAATAAAAAAAATTCCTATGAGTGCCGACTAAAAATACTGCATCAGTAAAATGTGGAATCAGCTTTAATTGTTAAAATTAGCCAAAAATTAGCCAAAGAAAAATAAACAAAAAATGTCTTTTCATCATGTGACATACAGCTATGTGTGCAGCTCATACTTGTGACTGATAGGAAGATAATAGCTTAAGTGGCAAAGCTCCGACTGAAAAATGTTTCATTTTTCTGTTCAAGACTCACATCTCCACTCTTTGCAGCCATATTTTGTTTGAGGATATGGGGAATGGAGCAAGACTCAAGAGGGATAAAGTTTGGAAAATGCCAACATTAGAAATGCAAATGTTGAATTAAGGTATCGATTTTGCATCTCTTAACATTTGTAGAAGATGGGTAACCAAACACTGGCTGTGTGTGCATGCAAGCTTCACAAGTCTGTAATTAGATTAATATAAAAACAGAAGACTGGATCCAAGGGGATACTTAATCAATAAGGCTTCAGAAATGCTTAAATATGCAGGTTTGGTAATAAGATCAAGCAGAAAACCCACTTGCAGAACATCATTAATTTGCCATTTAGTATCTTACATGGAAAAAAAAGATGAAGACAAAAGGTCTTTTTCTTCTTTCTTTTTTTCTTCAGGAAAGTTTATAGTACAATCATATGAAACATGGACATTTTACAAGAAAACATTTGATTTTGACTGAAAAATGAATCAAGCACGTCTCTATTACAATTTCTCAAAACTAATACTGGTCTTCAGTTTAATTCATTCACAGTTTAAAAACAAACAAAAAATAAGAATAAAATTTTGATACATTATTGACTGAAATACCTCGGTGCACCACATATGACTATAATGAGACATTAAGCAACTAAATTAATTATTTAGCTCCTTAATTTTAGGTTATTTTATTTAGCAGCAATAACAGTGTAGTAGTGCTGGTAGAGACTGTTGTCATGGGGACCAGCATTAACTATACTGCAATTTGATTGTTTACTCAAGTATCAGTCAGAGAAAGTGGTAAAAAAAAAAGAAAAAAAAGTTCTCAAGCAACAATAACTTTCAGCCTAATATAACTGTACATATAGCCTCCTGCAAACTGACTCATTTTCCCAGAAAAATAAACAATTTTTAACTTTTTTTTTTTTTTTTACTTCAATGGTTTCCCCGTTCTTTAAGCAGTATTAAGAAAGGCACCCCAATTTACCTTAATGGTGTAAAATAACATTTAAAAAAAATGATTGAAGCCAGTGGAGGTTAACAGTTCCATTAAATGCACATATCTGGTTCTTACAAGTAAACTTAAATCAGCAAGTGACGGTAAGTGTCCGTTTCACAGTTTTGTGGTGAAACTGTTACAACTTCATCTTGAAAAGGGAATATATGCTGATGACCTAACTTTGACAATACTTTATGGTCAGAGTGAGGAATATAAATCTTAGCCTCATTAATTGACTGCTCTGGTCATTACACCGTGTGAGGGCTGAGGCTACGATAAACACCTGCCCTTCACACAATTACTGCATTTATGGACGGCCTCCATTTCACTTTCCCATTTCATACTGAGCAGGATGGGGGTAGAGATAGTTACACTGAGAAGAAGGCCATTTGGAATCACAGGAACACAGTGATAGTCATTTTGTTAGGGTTACAGAGCACTTCACGCTTCATCAGGCAGAGAGACATCCACTTAGACAGGACATTAGGAGGCACAGCTTTCATTTTCTCACTTTAAACACCAAGCCCGTTTGGCTTCCTCAACGCACCCCCCCTAAAAAAAAAATTCCTAAAAAAAAATGTAAGTACCCATTTATGAGGAGTCACTTGGCACGGAGAGCTTCAACTCTTTATCGATCCATTTTCAGCTGAACAACTGACCATGAGAGTGAAAAGCTACAGGAGTATTGAGAGACAGGTAGACAGAAATCTCTCTTAACCCCATAGACAAATCACTCTTTACCATTTTGCGCAGTTTGAACTTTTAGTGTTCGCTCTCTCTCTCATTGTGTGTGAGGATATCGTTTTCCTGACACAGAGGTTGGTCTGTTTAGAACTGTGAATACAGAGAAAGGAGAGAAAGAGAAAAAGAGACAAGCACAAGTGGGTTGGATATCCGTTGTCTGAGGTTTTTTTTTCCTTTTTTTAAAAAATAAATCAACATCAATCAGGCACTTCTCAGTTGTAAAGAGGTTTGAGTTAGGCTAATAGTTGGCATTGACAACTGAATCAGGCCAGAAAGGATTTTGCTGTAGCTCTATAAAGACAGAGGGATGTTTGGTATACCTCTGACCTTGGCCTATCCCCTTATCTTCATCAACAAATTAAACCCTTAACTGTAACATTAATAAGTAGCATCCATTAAACAAAGTGTGAACCTTTGAAAGCTTCCCATTTAAGAAGCACGAAAATGCTACTGAGCTAATGGAAGTTTGTTGGAGCAGCTGTCATTGTCAGAATTTAATTCAAACACTACTGAAAATTAATTTTGAGATGACATATGACATATGACAAAAAAGGCTATTTAAGGTCTTCTGAAATGTTAGTGGCCAGCGTTGGACTGAACCGCCCTATCTATCTCTGCTACGTCTTGACAAATACACACCAGGGCCCACACGGGGTACAGAGATAAGATACAGCACAAGCTTCCCTCAGCAGAATACTGTTCACTTACAGTCCTCAGAATTGAAAAAGTCATACAGGCATTTCTTTGAAGGCCGTGGCGGCCATTTTAGATTCTCTGAAATGGAGTACAAAGCCTGTCCACACAGTTGGACAGGTAAACATGCCCAATTAGCACTTAACTTGCTTGTTCAGTTTAATTAGCAATATAAGAATTTCAAAAAGTAAGGAAATTTGTGTTTTATTTCTCCCTGTTAATGATACTAATTGGTGTTGTATTCATAGTTGGAAAGGCTGATTAGTCACCTTTACAATGAGGTAGTTCATGCATTTGTGAATTGAGCAACACAGCTAAGTGTGTGGGTGGTGCCCCCTAAAAATAAGGCAAACTTCGCTGCAATAATTTCCTGTTGGTATTCGCTGTGGTTTTGGGATTTAAGTGCTGCCAAGTGTGAACCAGGTCTCAGATGTATGACTGTGACCTGATTGGCACATAACTGATAGACAGTTATATCAGAATAAGATTCTGGAGCCCGTGGGGATCCCATATGTCCTGAATCTGGGACCTAACTCCATCCTCGAGGATGACAACCCTCACCCCCACACAGCCAGGATCATCACAGAGTACCTCCAGATTTTGGGAGTGAAGAGGAATGGTCTGCTGCCAGTGTTGTTTTTGGCAGACATCTCAGTTTTAGACTTAGTCTTTTTGACGAAAATGCCTAATAGTTTTCGTCATGTTTTAGTCATTTTGATACGTGATGGTTTTAGTCCAGTTTTAGTCGATGAAAACAAAAAAGGTTTGAGTCTAGTTTTTGTCAGTTTAAGTAGGCTAAAAAAAAGAAGAAAAAACCCCAAAACTATTAAGCCCTGATTTATCAAAGATTTGCGACTCTTACACGCGCAAATTTCATAACGGGCGCAAAAACACGATGCAGCCGATTTATTAACCTGTCGCAAATAAGAATGCGCCCGTAAAACTGGAAAAATTGCACTGCAATGCATTTTGCACTTTTGCCTTGAATAAATATGCAATCTGGGCGTTTCTGCCAGAACGCACAAATACTGGGAGGAGTAGATGCAAATATATGAGCTATGCACACGCAACGTGATCTACTCCACGTAGAACTGATTGCGCTAGCTGTTGTTGCACCTATATATATATAGCGCTTCTGAAAGGCCGGCGTAAACTGGCTCAGATGTGCACATACCTACAGCTGGTTCTAGCGTGTCTTGCCCCAGGTTTCCAGGTAGACTATCTGCTCCTCGCAGAAAGTGCGCTGCACCTGTTCCTCAATAGTCTGTTGGTCAGAGGAATCTCCTCTGTCTGCCCCCCACCTGTCTTGTTTGCCGAGGTTTTATTATGAGCTTTTTATTTTGTTCTTCATCCAATATCTTGCCATGTTTTCTTAACCACATCTGGTGTTTTTCTTGTTTTTCCGACTGGTTGTACTTTTTGGCAAATACCCTCCCATTGCAGTCTTTCTGGTCATTTTAAGATATCTTTGCCATACTTATATTTGCCTCTGCTACTAATATTTCGATCTCCATTCGTTTTCCGTTTGCGCCTTTCTTGCTCTCCTTCTACGCAGCGAATCAATTGCACACGCTAAATCTTCTTTTAAATAAGGCTGTTTGCGCCCGTGATCAATTGCGCAAACAATCTTAGTAGATCAGCCGCAAATCATGGAAACACAACAGGCGCAATTTCATTGCAGCGCACGCAATTTTAAGTTTGCTAAATGGGCACTTAGATGAACAGGAACATCTAGCAGGATTTATGAAGGAAAACACCAAGCAAGGCAAGTAGAGCAATATGAACTGCTACACAATCCAAATCTACAGGACACTCCTGAAAGGAGGCAGTGCCATGTACGGAAAATCTGGAGAGAAAAAATAAAAACTGACACCGGACGCACGTGAGGCAAAGCCATGCGCTGATGCTGTAGCAGGAGGAAACTATATGCGCTGCTGCGACTTCTAAATGGTTTTAAGCCTCATAATAAATAGTGCAGACTGTCATGACAGTATAAATATTCTTGCCTTCGTATAACCTCAATTTTGTCATGTCTCTGGGTGTTTTCCATCACTTCAGGTTTATCCTCCCCGTTCCATTTTTTTCAACAAATATTCAGGCTGTGCAAATTGAAGTTTTGATTTAGTTTGTTTATGTGGTAAACAAGGCTACAATTGCTGTCTAGCCTATTTCATTTTGTAAAACATCATTTGATTATAATTAATATTATTTTAGCTGTATACTTCTGAAGGGGCTGCCGGGCTGTACGTCATTGCTGCGGGTGGCCACATTTACGGCAATCTCCCTCTACAATGCATTCTGTTTTTCTTTAAAATGGATTAAATTTAAAGTATGTCCTTAGAACATTTCATTGTTTCCGACCAACAAGCCCCTGTGTTGTCGCTGCCGCCATGGTCCATCAATGAATTAATAAACTCAACTGAGTGTCTATGTGTGTGACTAGAGACCCCAGGTGTGTTGTGCAGAACGTGCACTACATGCCAGGTGGTGGGCGTGGCCAAACAAGAAGCGGATGCAGAAGCCTTTGTGCCACTTTCTAGCTTTGGACAGACAGATTACAGCACAATAGGCAGAAATGTCAAATTCTGAAAGTCTGACAGACCACTCACTAACATTTTCGTCCAGTCTCGTCAACAAAAACTCACACACGTCTCGTCATGTTTTCGTTATCAAAGAGCCATGTTTAGCTTGTTACTGTCTCGTTATCGTCGTGAAAAAAAAGGGGGGTTAATGAAATAATTTTATCTTCGTCATAGTTGACGAAAACAACACTGCCTGCTGCGAGTCCAGACCTCAACTCTATTGAACCCTTGTGAGATGAGCTTGGGCGGGCTGTTTGTGTTCGAGTCACCAACACAACCACACTGGTTGACCTTAAACAAATCCCGGTTGATGCCATCCCACAGCAAAATGTGACCAGGCTGGTGACCAGCATGAGGAGGTGGTGACAAGCTGTAGTAGCACCATATGGATCTTCCACATTATAATTATTATAACCTTTATTTAACCAGACAAGTCAATTGAAAACCAATTATCATTTGCAATGACGACCATTGCTACATGCTACTAAGCTCCCATCAAAGAGAAGAAATAATTAACCTAACACAAATTTCCTTACTTTTAGAGCTGTTTATAAAGCCGTCCACTGTGAGGATGATGGAAAAGGATGGGGCCAAACGATTTCCCAAATGCAGTGATAAAAGGTTCTTTCACAAACATGTCCAACATATTTCTGTTGCATGTAACCAACTGGTCTTTTCTGTTCCAAATTTATCTCCTAAGGGGATTACTCAGCTCTTTAAACAAACCTTCAGTCTAAACTAGTTTTAATCACGTATGAATTAAACCCATCTGTCTTCTTGCTCTTTGGATTTACACACACATACCTACAGTGCTTATCAGACTACATTACTCGAGAGCCCATGCTAATTTGTAAGTCACTTTAGATAAAGGACTATACTAAATTATATAAATGTGTAAATTTAAGATAACACTTTGGTGCGTTGAAGGGGCCCTATTATGCTATTTCGACTTTTCTGAGCTTTCTCTAGGGTCATAGTGTTGAATACTCATCAGAAAAGTGAGCAGCGCTGTCTTTTAATCATATAAACGCATGTTTGAGTTTCCCAGCGTGTCTCTACATTGAGCTTCCATGGCACTGAAAACAATCGGTTTCAGAGTTATTTCTACTTTGATATTTTAGTGACGTCCCGGAAGGGGGACTCAATTATTGGTCATATTCTCCGGGTTGTGCACATTCACAAGAAAAAAGGCAAACCCACCTACACTGTTCAGTGTAACATGTGTCTGTCATCTCTGGTCCATTGAGTTGCTGTTTTAAGATATACAAAATAATACAACTTTTGAAATTATCTTTTGCATTTCTGGTCATATTTCACATTATGGAATTTTGAATAACGGAGAACGATGGCTTTTTTTTTTTTTTCTTTTAAGGTTTATTTTGAAGGTTTGAAGTGTGGTGGTTAAGTACAAGTGGCCAATTAGTGTCTGGCCTCCAGTAGAATCTAAAAAGAGCTCCAAAAGAACAGTGATTGTTTTTATTCTTTGAAAAAAAACAAAAAACAACCTCCAGCCTAAGAAAATAATAGCAGTTTGAGCATTCGCTGTATATAAATAGTTTTTCACCACACCAATTTTACATCAGGCTGCTATATACTGTCACTATTTTCTGAGTTGCTCTGCATTATTGTCGACTCTACTGATCAGTGGCAGGATACAACACAGAGCTGCTGAGTTTGTTGCAAATTAAATCAGATGTGTTTAACGGCTCACTGCCATGCATTCCTACTGCAATGACATTTGTATATCTGGGTTGTTGACGGATAGGCAATAAAAAAACAGTTTTTTGGAAAATACAATTTTTGGAGAAATAAAGCAGATATTTA
>JBBBVU010000006.1:10995355-11010626 GCA_037177055.1 Atherinosoma microstoma
TTATATTCATTTTTATCTTATGGGACAATGAAAATGCCATGTCATGTCAACAACCCATTTCCAGACTGTAACAGCTGTATTTGTAAAATACTGCATTTGCAGTGTTAATTTTTCAGATGAGGATGATATTAAACCAAGTGCTGGTAAAAAAATAAAAATAAAAACAGCACATACTAAAAGTACTGCCATTCTCCATAATCAGGTATCAAAGGCTTAAATCAGTTGAAAAAAATATGACCAAATAACAGTCTGATGCAAACTTGGCACGGTGTAAAACTGTTTTTTATAACATTCTCAGGAATCACAATAACATTTTTGAGGTTGAATTTGTTTTTGATTAAACTCACTCCTCTAGTGTGGATAGCTTTTAGCTTTAGGCCAGATTCTATGAGCACTCTGACCACTGTTGACGGCAAGTTATACCCTCTACTTAATTACTTCACACAACCCCATTTTAAAAGATAAAAAAATATTTCCTTTTACTGGGTAGTAAACGGTGACAATCATTTGCCATTCATTAACCACTGAAAACATTTGTTGGCCATATTTATGAAAATCTGTCAAATTCATTTGATGTGTTATCCCTACAGAGTACTGTTTAATTTCTGTTTAAGCAGTTTTTACAACAGCGTTTCCAAATTGGTATGATTTTAGAGATATCAAATCAAGCAGATCTATTTAGAGATTCTTGTTATTGGACATATTTGTATTTAACAACAGCTTCAGGTTTCTTAGTAGCATTTGTGGCTTACTGCTGAGGACTCTGTCAGTTCTGTGAAACACTGTCATGAACAGGTAGGAATCCAAAATCTCAGACAAATTGTTTTCTCTTCCCCAGTGCATAACATTAAAGAACATCACAGGATGATTGTTTTTTTGTTTTGTTTTGTTTTTCATTTTTAAAGAGCAAAGTAGGTTTGATGAGGGGGACCAGGTAAGGAGCAGCTACATTATGATACACAAGCATTGTATACAGTACAAAGCAGCAGCACCAACCCCGTTGTCGTTGTAACAAGGGGGAGAGCCTCTTTTTACCTTAGGCATCGGCCCAGACTTGTGAGAGCACATGACTGCAGTATGTATGGACAGAGTGGAGTGACAGACTTTTTTGTTTTGTTCCTCAGTCTCCATCTCTGTCTTCATGATCCATTGTGTCTTAGGTTACTCGATCTGTGTCACAATCGGAGTCAACCTGGTGGAATCAAATGTGGAGTCAAGACAGCAACATGTTTATGGTCAGGTCACAGGCACATCACTCAACCTGAATAGCTTGAAAAAGCTGTCTTCATTATTAGATTCTCTTTTCAAATTGAGGCAGAATCATCATGTTTTTGTAAGTATATCTGACTTACAGGCAACATTGAACACAAGACATTAGAGTTTGCATAACTGACTAAAAGCAGGGATGGGTATCATTAAGATTTTGTTGGTATCGATATTGATGCTACTTTATGGATTCTTCTATAATTTATATAAAAACAAAATATGAAAAGATTTGTAATGAATTCTTATTGCATAATGAATGATATAATATGATTAATAATTATGCAATTTTGAATAAAAAAATCCAGATCCACACTGACTTGAAATGTCCCTGAGATTCTTTAACATGAATGAGAGGCCATTGAAATGGGTCAAAATTTTTCCACAAAGTACTAACCGTAGACTGATTTCCATTATAATAAGCGTTGCCTTGTGTGTCTTGATGTCATGATATGAAATGAAAATGAAATGAAAAATACTTTATTTATCCCTTTTAGAGGGAAATTATTGTTGTAGCAGAGTTTTTTTTTTTTTTTTATCAAGACACACACATTTTAAAATGAATTAGTCTTGCTAGTTTCAGCCAAGTGGCCGCACTGAAATGTGCAGGAGTTGCCTTCCTATAGAGGCCAAACAAGCTGCATTTTACCTTTTTAGCCATGACAAGAGAGCACAGGATAAACTTGAATGATGCCAGTAGCTTCTATGCCATTCAGGAATGGTTGGAAATTCTAAATCATCAGCCATGTTAGAATGGATGGACAACACACTCATAAAATTAGCAGCATCATTTAAAAACAAATAAAGGCAGACATTACATTACTTTTGCCCCCAAAAAATATGTTACTATTTCATATTTTTATCTAATTCATTTTTTTTAATGTATCATATCATGGGGAAAATAAGAACTACTTGAACTTGCAAGCAAGTTAAAAATGAATAAAATTACAATCTTACTTTGAGATGCTCTCATTAAACTTCCTGATATCCGCTACAAGTCAAAATTTACTGTATCTGCCTATTGATGTTCATTCTGGGTTGATGCGAATATGGCACTTTAAAGCCTTTATTGGCTAGCAGTGAAACCCTAGTGATGTGATGTACATCCCTTTCTAAAAGTTTATCAACATTTTTGTACTGACCTGTCAGGAACTTGCACTCATTTATTATTGGTTGTTAATACCCATCCCTTATAAAAAAAACAAGCAATAGTCTAGATATGTAACAGGACATTGACACTGGGATATTTAGTGAATACTTTCAGTCGAGCTAATAAAAATTTGAAGAACAGCTCAAAAGACATGTTCATGATGACATGTAAGGTTTGAAACTTGTCAGAACCAACTTGTGATGACTTTGTGTCAAGATTGACAATAAAGCAGAACAAAGGCATTCATCCAGTGGCGACTTGACTAAACACTTGTATCAAAAGTATAGACAGAAGAACAAGAAACAGCCACTGATTTGCACTCTTAATGTGAGCAACTGAACAAAGTCCAATGAGTTAGTGAAAAGGTTAAATGAACGGACAAGAATCTAAATAAGGGTCAGGTGCAAAAATGGATAAAATTACTAAATGTCTCATGTTGTATGTTTAATTAAGACAGTTAAAAAGATATTGCATATTTTCACGATGATCTATGAAAACAATGAAAACATTAATGAAGCAGCATGAATAATAAGGATATTAGTCAACCCAAAGGGGAGTGCACACAATCATGATTATTCCATAATTTCTGTTTAAACCTTAAATTAATGATTGTGAACAGATTATGCTCAAATTGTACACCTGTGAATGCCATAAAAGTAGGCCGACATTCAGGCAAATTTCTTACATTATATATTTGCCTGGTTTTAACATTTGACCCATCGCTTTGTATTGATATTTGCTGCATTAGGAGCAGTCATGTCTCATACATGTGTCCATCTTTTAAGTGTGCTAATATCATTTTTTTACTTTTCTTTCTCCACCAAAAGTAAACTCATTGTTCTGTTGCATTAATCTTTTTATAAAAAGGTAAAAAAATGACTAGATGATATTGTGCTTTCTTTGGAATGACTAATAGAAAAGTCATATCTCAGATTTGGTGTCCAAGCTTCAAGTTTCAATGCAGATGAAAATCAATATTAATATGACAAAACAGGAAATGTGATGAAGATGTTAAAAGGCTGACAAATACTTATTTGTATAATTGACGGAAAGAAAAAAAAAAGGGGGGGGGGGATCTGATAAAGACACTACTAAAGGTAAAAGGTGAAAATCAAAAAGGAAGAGGTTAAATAAACATGTGCTAAACTTACCACACGACACTTTCTGTGGTGCTGGAGGCAGTGGCTGGACCATTCTGGGTGTTTTCCTGGGCCTACGGCTCCAGCCATTTCCTCTCCTCTTCCTTCGCCTAGCACTAGACAGCCCGTCCTCAGGAGGAATATCTGAAAACATATGGAATACATTTGTGAAATTTGACCTGTAAGACACAAGAAGACGGCAACATTTTCTATACTTGTTCTTTGTCATATCTTTTACCAGTTTCTTAATTTCTAATTTTATTTTGACCGATACCTTATTAAAAATCCTTTTTTTTCTCTATTCCAAGTCTACCACTAGTACAGGGTATGTTAGTGGAAACCAAAACATTATCATTAAATAAGGTAATGAGCACCTTTCTTAATACAAAAACAGGACCGAACAAACAATCAATGTCACCAATAAAAAATTGTTACTATTAAAACATGGTTCAGGACTTGCTTACCACAACGCAGGGTACTTACCAGTTCTCAATTGCTGTGTGAAAGATGGAAGTGGCATTTCTGTTTGTCTGCAGGCATGCTGTAATCCATACATCAAGTCTGTGCAGTCTATGTCATTCCTCTGTTCAACTCTCTCTGGAGACACTGAATAAACATAAATGTGGATAATTATTTAGCCACCAATATTAGGAAATCAATTCAGTGATGAATAACTGATTCTGACAGGTCGATAACAACATCTCCTGTCTGTGAACTTGGGTCTAAAATCCTCACCTGTCCTTCTTCTCTTGTGGGAGACAAAAGGCAGCAGGTCATGACGAGTGAGGACTCTTAGTAGCTGCAGCAGAGGTTCAAGGTTTCCATCACTAAGATATCCTCTCCTCTCAAACTCCAGTAACAGCTCAAGACCATTCTTAGGCTTTGAGTCCACTAAGGGCTGCTGGGATCCCTTAGGCTTTAGCTGTCTCCATGCTTTTAGCAGTTGAGGACTTGGTGTCACACCTGAGTCCTCTGGGTTGTCTTCAGCAGGCTCAACTGTCCAGCATGATGGGTCAAGAGGGTGTGGTGCATAATAGGTTTCATTCAAAAGAAAAGACAGCACCTCAACATCAGTCTCTGTTAACTGAGATCCAACTACTTCAAATACTTCATGCAGAGACAACATCCCGTAGTAGTTTAGGCACTCCGTTTCATCCCAGTAAAATGAATTCCTGATTTTGTTTCCTGGTTGATGCATGGCAGCCATGATCAGGGTTTGGCTGAAGCCCTCTTTCAGGTTTCCTCCTCTGCTGAATCTATTTCAAAATTTAATGGGGAAAAAAACATGGCCACAAGCATTACTTTTGACAATTACAGTACTCATCACCTGCACAGTGTAAAAACAATTAAGTATAGTTACAGTACCCAGTAGCTTTGCTTCTGGGGGACTGAAATGACTCAAAATAAAATCTAAACAAAAATGTTTTATGGAAAAACAATATACTGCTTAATGTCTTTATTTTGTTCTAGTAGAAAGATTATATCCAACATATTAGTTGAACCTCTATTTCCTTTTATGATGTAGTTTCCTGAGTTACTTGTGCAATGCAGTAAAAACCAAACATAAGTTATGTCGTGTATAGTGGCTTAAAGGGCAAGAAAAGCCTTGAATCAGCTTTTCATCAAATACCAAAACTGGTGTAACAACCAACAATGGATTTACCGTAAGCTAGCATCTACCGAAAATTAACATTAGCCAATTTAGCATTTTCTCTTCCGCCCTCCAGACTACAATGTTTCAAGGTCTGTTTTGGCAAGCTCAGCAATCCTACCTATTATCGTCTTCAGATAGACGTTATCTTCACCGAACAACACAAAAAGTCAGCTGTGAATGTGCTTGTTTTGTCGTCGTGCTAAACACTATGTACCAGACCAGCCGGAAGTCAAAGACAAGTTGTTGTTCTCTTGACGCCCAGCAGCAGCGACCCAGCGAAGCGAATTTGTCTTTGCGAAGTTTACGTAACCAGTCACGTTTCTCTCGAAGCTATACAATGAAAGAAAATAAATAATTAAAACAGGCATAAAAAAATAACGTAATAAGACAGCCATCGAGCTCAATAAACAACCTCAAATTTGCAAGTAGAATCAAATCTGACATATTGTGGCATATCCAGTGAAGGTATATCAGACCCACCGTTCAATATAGCGCTAGTATTGCCGTTTATTTAATCAGTATTCAGTGTCATTTACGGCATAATGACGTTGCCGTGTATTTATTATATGTGAGGCTTAGGGATACAAGTATTAGATAATACGGTATCTAATTGCGACTCACCTTCCTATAACAGTTTTTCTTGCGCTAGACGATCTAGCAACTTCCACAGTGCCGCGTGCGTTGTGACAGTAGGATGACAACGTTGGGAAATGGACCAATCATAGCTTTCCAATTTGCTAGATTACGTAACGTCACGTTTTTCTACCACTGATCTGCAGTCTGTTCATTTTCTTTGTTATTAGGCTAGCTCCGTTTTGAGTTGGCACAACAGAAAATAGAGAGCCGATCCCAAGACGGATTGCTACTTCTAGTGTTTCCCCTGTATCCCTGTGACCTAAAGTAATGAATTACGCAGAAATGTTTTCAGTTTTGAGCGTCATGCGTTTAGAAAAAGTTGCATATGAGCACAATAAATATGAACAGATGCAAATGTATGTCAGGCAAACTGGGAGTTAGCTTTTGATGCTACTGTAAAGCCAAGGATGGGAGGTCCTTGATGCCGTCAGTGGGTGGCGATGTTTGGCTCCAATGCAGTGGGAAGTTGTTGTTTTTTTTCCTTTTCTTTCACAGCCACATCATATCCGTGAGACGGAAAAGCAGCAAAATAATTGGGGTTATCCTACAAAACTCCGGCTGTAAGTACCACTATTTGGTTGAACGATTAGATTGTACACTTTTGACAAGTTCGTTGTCACCACAGATTGTTTGATGTAAGGGTAAACGTACAGTAATGCAAAGTGATAAACCTGAACCAGAGTGAACATAAATGTTAGCATGGAAGCTAACTGTAGTCTTTGTATTAAGACAAGGCAAAGCAAGTTTATTTATACAGCCCATTTCCTGTTCATGACAAGTCAAAGTGTTTTACAAAAACATTATAAGCATTACAGATAGTGCAAAGCATTTAGTAAAAAGCAAGCTAGAATTACAATAAAGTAATTAGAATCACAATAAAATCATTAAAATCATGAAGTATAACCGCACATTAGGTTTATAGATCGGCACATCTATATAAATACTTATCGGAACAGCTTTATAATTCAAGAGGCTAATGTTGGGTGAAAACAGTTTCTGGCTTATCCTGTTTGTTTAATGATGTGGCAGTAACCAAGCCCTTGTTGACAATAATTTTCCACTGCTCAAATTCTACTCAGTTATATTTCTGTAGTATCACATACATATTACACACATACATATTTTTGGCATAGTTTGGTATGATAAGGACAAAACTGTAATATCCAACTTTACTTATCATAGATTATGCTTTTTCTCACTGTAAGTGTTTCCTGATACTCAACAGTCTTTAAAAGTCTGTGATTATTTGATATCTTTAAGGCAACCAGTTACAAGGCTATACAACTATTTATAATCATCTTAGATTAAAAGTGAGTAGGTTAAAGAAAATGTTTTTGTCTTTCAACAGAAAGTCTGCAGATGCCATCTGGAGCACCAAAGGGGGAGAACTGTCAAGTGGACATGGACAGCAAGGCTGGAGATCTCTTCAGTGCTGATGATGCTCATCCAACTGGCACTGGAGGAGGTGGAGTGCTCTCAAAGTATGAGACACTTAGTTTGAACTTTTAGCACTATGCACACAAAATTGATCATACTACAGTATTATTGATGTTGCCGTAAAGAGGGCTGGTGACTATGTTACTCAAATCTGCTCTTATTTCTTTAAATACCTTAATACTTATTTATGTCTTTTTGTTTTGTTTTTCTTAATATTTCTATTCAATAGGCTCTGGCTGCCAAAAGGCTTCTCAGCCGGCATGGCTAAAGAGTGGATCGACAGGCGTCGATTGTCCATTCGACCGTGGGCTAGCTTTGTGGACCAACGCAAGTTTTCAAAACCTCGCAACTTTGGAGAGTTGTGTCAGAGGGTGGTGAAAAATGTGGAAATTTACAACAGCAACTATACATTCATCTTTTTGGGTCTGATCCTCTACTGCATGTAAGGCCAACGAGATGCCTGTGTTTTGCCATTAAAAATGTTTTCACTTTGTGCTGTCATGCTCCGGCTAATTTAGTCTATATTCCATATCTATGTAGGAATTTTATGAAGAAAAAAAATGGATGACCACTAACATGTAAAATTCACTGTGTTTTGTATACACAAAACAGAATGAATTTAATTTAAAAGATCCAATCATGTTTAATTTACAGATGATCCAATGATTGTATATATAAAGTAGCCTTTTGATGATGTTTCTGTTCTCTAGTATCAGCTCGCCCATGCTGCTGATTGCCTTGGCTGTGTTTGCTGGTGCCTTTTACATAATCCACCTCAAATCTCTGGAGTCCAAACTAATTGTTCTTGGTGAGTAAAATGTATGTACATGTTTTCATGTATCTGATTGAATAATTGATATTAACCCTTGTGTTAATGTGTGTCATAACATAATCTGTGAATATGAATAAAATACTCTGTTAATTAAGATCAATACAAAGGACCAAGAAGTGCTTCCAAAATCTTTGGTTTCCATGTAATAAATAATCAATTGAATGCATTTCAGGATCTAGTGTGAGATAGCAAAATATACCTTATTTTTTCTATGTGATACAGTAATCTTCTGACCTACATAAGGTGGGATATTATCACTTTCATCATCACCATTATTTACAGTTTCTTTTTTCTCTCCTAATTTTTTTGTTCACCAGGGAGAGAGCTAACTGTCCCACATCAGATGAGTCTGGCCGGAGCCGTCTCTCTGCCTGTGTTCTGGTTGGCTGGAGCTGGAGCAGCTGTGTTTTGGGTTCTTGGTAAGCTAAAACCCATTGGTTGGTCTTGCTATGTGTTATTTTACTGGGCATGAAGGATTCTTTTTAAATACTTGTTAAAGTTCAGTTATTCTTGTCGTGTTTTTTGTACAGTTTTATCAATATAGTTTTTAACTTTTTTCTTTTTTCCCCCCCTGTCTTTATAAGAATTGAAATTATTTTAATTTTATTATAAATATTTGTAAATATTTTTCCTCTTTTTTTTTTTTTTTCTTTCTCTTCACATCCATTTTCCCCATTCTGTGTTGTTTCCTCTCAGGAGCAACACTGTTTGTGATTGGCTCTCACGCTGCGTTCCGTGAGCCAGAGGGATCTGACATGGAGGAGCTCCTCATGGAGCCCGTGTAAAGAGCAGGAACTCTTTGCAGGAGCTGGTCAACCATCAGTCAACTTTTTCACCCTGTAATTATGTTTGCCCACTAGGGCTGGGGAAAACTGGGCTAAGACTCACTCCCTTGGTATATACAATATATATTCTGTATTTAATTATGTTTTGTCGAGAGTACACCTCTCTTGCCTCATAAATAGCTTGTTACAGAGAAACTCCATGCACATAACTTGCCATATGCAAAAATAATTAACTTCTGAATGCATTTTAAAGCACATCATTTATCAGATTATATGCCTTTATCTACATACTCGAAACCTGCAATGCCTCTGGTTTGTATCATAAAGCCTCTCAGTTATTGCTGGGCCCCTTATATGATGACATTCTCCTCAACATGTTAATGATGCATCTGCGCCACACTCTGCTCTAGATCTCTTAGGAAAAAGGATTCTGCCTGGCAGGCATGTAGAATGTGTGTATACGTGTAATTTTCACATCTGTGGACTAATTAATTTTATTAAGGTGAAGTGCCACTTTAAAGCTTTAAAATTATGCCTGATAATCCAGCACAAATAAAACAGTTTTGTTATTATTAAAGTTAACGCAGAAAAAAATGAATCATTCAGATAGGCTTCTAGATAAGCTGAGAAGAAGACTACAAGAAAGGTCAGTACTTTTTCACAGTGTTTTGAATTGGGGATGGTACTTGGCTGATTGTGTGCATATTTATCAGCCCAGCCTCACAACATTCAGGTCATAAAAACATGAAACATGTTTCTGAAATTGATCTGTTTACATTTTGATGTAAGTTGTGTGTTTTGTATTTACATTTTTAAAGTGCAATAAACCCCTGATGAAAAGCTTGTAACTGATATGAGATCAAGTTATTTACGATTAAATTAAGTTTGGTTTATGCTGCAGCTGACTTTTGTTTGAATATTGATGGTCATGGTTGCAATGAACTCAGTGGCTCTCAGCACTTAGTCTGTACATTTTCTTATTATTCTGGTCCTGTCTGAATACGCAGTGGAGTAAGACGGTTCCAACCCTCCTGGTTCCTCTTCTCTATCTCTAGCACAGCAATCTGCAGCGCCCACCAACCCCCTCTTGTCCCCCCTGTTGTTCCCCTCTCCATGTGACCCCTGTGACCTGTACTCTGTGACAGCACAGCGAGAGGACCCCATGCTTGGGTTGCCATAGCAATGACCTTGGAGGCCCCCAGTCAGGCGCACACTCGTCCACAGGAACACTTACTTACACACTGCGGCAAAGGCAAGCGATCGATATTCTATTATACGTAGGGTGGTGAGGGGGGAGAGTCGCACTGCAGTGAGCTCACTGCAGAGACACGGGGGAAATTAGAACAAGGATGAGAGTGAGAGGGTGTTTGTCAGGGAGAGTGACAGAAAGTGGGTGTGTATGTATGAGCTGGAGACAGTGCGTTTGTCATTGGACAGTGGTGGACCGGTCCAAGAAAGTTTTTGTGTTTCTCAAAGGGTCATGTCCTAAATTCTTGTAGAATGTGGCAAAGTGACCTCATATACCACCAGATCTTTATCTCTCACATTGTAGAAAATAAGATTATGTATAATTTATGTAGGTAGGTGGTAGGTGAGCAATAAGAAGGTAATTTAAAATAGATGACCCCTGAGAGGTGGCACAATTACAGTCTGCTCTCTAAAGGTAAGAGATAAACAGTTTTACTCAGTTTGCAGTTATGTAACTTTTCTTTTGTTCATTTTAAAATCATAAAGATTGAAGTTACCGTTATTTTCTAATATTCTTATAAACTTAATAACTTTTAGGTCAGCGGAATGCAGCTCCTTTTGTAAGTCTGTCATTTTTGCCTTGGAGATCATTTATGTCGTTGTCAGACAAGACTGACATATACAGCATACAAGGTGGCTTTGGTGCATTACCCTGGGCTGCTGCCAACTCCGTCCCTTATGGCAATTCATGCAGTTTGCAGGCTGAAGTGCACATATAACACTAGGTGGCATCTCATACTCACATTTTTGCTGTCATTTCTGTTGTATTTTATATTAATATGGCTATAAAGTTGCCGCAATGTATATATATATATATATATTGCCTGTATTTTATGACTATAGTCTGATCAATAAGGCCAAATACTTCAAATATTAGTTTGTAAAAATAAGCATCATTAGCAGCATGCATTATATTTTGTTTCAGTAGCCATCAGGTTGCTTATTGCATTAGGTTAATTATATTGTGCACATCCATCACTGATGAGTAACTCTTAAATCTATTTTAAACCACATTCAAGAAAGGACAAGGGTTAAAGAACCCATGGAGAATGAAGAAGACATTAAATAAGCTAAACCTCCCAAAAGAGAGAGACAAAGACACAGACAGATTTAGGTTGTATTAAATGTTCTAGATGTTTTATTGGTGTTGGTTTCATTTATTTGACACACGTTTTCTACGAGTTGTGTATTTTTTTTTTTTTACTTCTATCTCCACCCTTTCAGCCACTGGAGATGGATCCAGCTGAGACCGCTGGCCCTTCACTGGTCTCCCAACACATACACGCACACAGACCTGGGCCAAACCGGTCAATATCAGGACCAGACCTAGATCCGATCGGGTAATAGACCCCAGGCACACAAACTCATTGTCACCACTCACCACATCACAGCACACTTCACCACATCATACCTGCACACTTGCAGTGACAGGAACCTGAAGCCTTTTGCTATAAACACAACCCGAAACCCTGCTTTGCTGTTACACTTTAGAATAGCCTCCTGAGAAACCAGCAAAAAAAAAAAACAGAAACCAAATAAAATACAAAAAGAGAGACGGGTATCCTCACTTTTTTCTATCTCACCAACATTGATGGTCTTCATGAATGTCTCTCTTGCCTTGTTTTTCAGCATGGTTTTTATTGTTTCATTTAAATTCAGTATAGAATTATATAGATTTCCTAGAGCACACAGAGAGACTGAGTTGTCTTTACCAACTTGGGGAAGAGGGGATGTACTGTAATAGTTATTAACAAGGACAATGGTTCACACTGTGCACACAAACAGAGACAAATGGGGCAGGAGAGAAGGGAGAGAAGGGGTGTGAGAGACAAAGGGGGAGAGAGGGAGGACAGGACACCATGAGGTATGCTTTGTTAAGCCTAAATGAGGAAAAGCAGCTCTCACACACCTTCTCTCCCAGATCGGAAATTTAAAAAAAGGACAAATAAAGTCATCAAAATCTCCTCCCCCACCCCACATATTAAAAACAACAACACTGTGGCCGTTGAGAACAGAAGAGAAGGAAAATGGTTGCAGTGAGAACATCAGGGGGATGACCACCCTGCTGATCCTCCATAAACAGGAGACGGAGGCGAGAGGTGGCAGTTGAAGTGGTGTCGGCGCTGGGATCACACTGCGTGATCTTTACATCTGTGTGTGATTGGAGGACAAGCAAAGGGTTGGCGAGGAGGGAAAGGAAAGGGAAACAAAGGTACACCAAAAGACGACAGGGGGACAGCAGGGGAAGAATAGGGAGGATAAGGAGCTGGATGGCCCTTTTTTGCAGAGCATAGACACTCCCTTTGTATCTTTAGCCCATTCAAATCTACATACACAATATGCAGCTGCCGTTTGGTAGATATATTGGTTTAAGTACACAGCAGTGAGAGAACACATGCAAAGAGTATCATAGGAGATGGGAAGAGAGGGGCAGTTCAGTGTACAAAGTTGTAAAGGTGCTTTTGCTGTTTTTAATCTTTGGGGCAGTTGTGATGAAAATTGCTTCAAAGCGGTTTTTGTCTTTAAGGGGGGAGGGGCATATGGAGATGTGTCTTGCCAAGGATGGAGTGATAGGGGAGTTGAAATGAGTGGAAGATGTAAGGGGCTTGAGCAAAGGTGCTCCGTTGATCAATAGTAGGTCTCCCTTTCCACCCAACCTGGAGCAGGGAAAAAAAAGAGAGAAGAGTTATAGTTAGTTAAAAATTGTTTTCAGTATTTTGAAAAAAAAACAAAAAAAACCCACGCTTATTTGTCTTCCTGCAAAGCGTTAGATAACTAATTAATACCACAACCATGTCTGTATATATCAAAGAACTGCAAACAGTCGGCTAGCTTTGGGCAAAGAGCAAAACAGGTAGGAATATTTGACCTGACTGTAAAAAAAAAACAACAACAAAAAATCAAAATCTCAATAGCAGCACGTCTGAATAATAACTTGTTTAATCCATTCAAAAACTGAAATTGGTTATCTGCTTTTGTCAGCATGGGTTTATGGAGCAACTAACACCAATGTGGTAATTAGATAATGAGAATAACTTTAATGGTAAGAAGACAAAATACAATAGTTAAATACATGATTTTTAGACATTGCTGAGAAAAAAAGGACAAAAAAGAAAAACCAAGCAGTGGGAGACTGTGACAGTCGCATTGCAGTGTTTGACCTCCCTCTATTCTTACCCGATCTAAACTTGCACCATTAACTTTTTTCTCCTCTCCCAAATCAAGGCTGTGCTAAAAACCCTATTGAAGAAGACCAACTGCACTCATGCTCAGTGTGATGTTGCAGGAGGGAATTTTTTAATCTAAGATTATTTGATTAAAAATGAATTACAGCATAGCGAAATTCTTGTTTAAGGTGATGGAAAAAAAACCCAAACACAAAATAAAAACAAAAAAAAACACTCACCCCCAGGGTTCCTGCGGAGGAGAAGTTTTCGTACTTCATCATAAACAAAGATGAGAAAACTATAGGGGAATGCACAAAACCACCAGGTAGGCCTGTAGACAAGACAAGAAAACCAAAGTCAAGTAAACAGACCAATTGTCCTAATATGTGAAACCACATGGATCGTGTCAATGACCCTCACTTTAGAGGATACATCCTGAGTGCCACATCCATCCCTGGGCAGTAGGACAGGAAAGCAGCCAGGGCTGTCTCTTCAAACAGGCCAAAGATCAAGATCTTGTTCCTGAGTTGAGAAACAAAAGAAATGTTAAAGAAAAAAGTCCATACTTCAGAAATGTAGGTAGGCTTATTATCCAGAAAGATCCATACCATATTATTATCTTTATTTATTATTAATGAAAAAAGATCATGTATAGGCCATGTTAGGTTCTGGAGACTGAAATAAAATGTGCAGATATACAGAGCTTTAACTGTAGCACTCACTTCATGCCCTGCTGGAACACAGAGTTACGTCTGGTCTTGCAGATGATGACATCGGCCCACTGCACAACCACAATACTGACAAAGAAGGCTGTGTGACATGTAAACTCCACAATCTTCCTCTGTTCATATGTCTGGAGAGGAAGGAAACAAGATAAAGAAAGTAAGACCAGGTGACAAAACCCCGAAGGCAACCATAAACGTTCACTTAAACAGAGCACATACTACCACACACTCACCCACTGCTGTCCATAGCTGTCTTCCAGGTCATTGAGAGAGCGGTCATCCCAGTTGAGCCTGATGCCCACCAGTTGACTGGGCAAGAAACCATTTTCAGCCAAGATGACAAAATAGGCAAAGAAGCCTCCCAGAGCCTGGATCATACCTGAACACATACAGAGAGATTGGGGTAAAGATTTCTAGCTTTTAAGATGTCTTAAAACTTATTTGCCAAAAAAATTTCTAGAAAGATCTAAATATAATGTCGCTAGAGTTGTTGTTTGTGAACACTGAAAGAGGAAAAGCTGATTGTAACACAAAACTGCTTTCACGTAACCCAGATCAAATTTAAATCCAGATCAAAAATAATTGAAAGCCTGGATCAACGGTCCAAAACTTCGATTCGCCTACCAATTTGTCCATAAGCAATGCTGATAAGCCTCTCATTCACAAGCTTATCCCTGGCTGGGTTCCTGGGCTGACGCTTCATGATGTCGCTCTCAGCTGCTTCATAAGCCAAAGAGATGGCCGGAACCTAAGGAAAAAGGAGGACATGTTTGTTTTTTTTAATTTTGTACAGCTGCATAAACTCGTATCTGTGATATCATTGTCAAGTTTGATCAGCTCTCACCATGTCAGTACCCAAGTCAATACAGAGGATGGTGATGGTTCCCAGAGGAAGAGGAATGTTAACTATGATGAAGAACAGGAAGGGGGTGATCTCCGGGATGTTGCTGGTCAAGGTGTAGGCAATGGATTTCTTAAGGTTATCAAAGATCAAGCGACCTAGAGGGGAAAACAGACAGGTTTCATATTAAATGAGTATTGGACTTTTGGCAGTTTTTGTGTTAGAGTAATTGCTTTATTTAGTCCTCATTTAAAATTAGTGCTGTTGAGCCATGTATTCCTTTAACTCTTAGCTCTGATGATTTCATGAGCTTTTTTATAAACAAAATCCTTTCTATTAGGGTTAAAATCCAGGATATCCTTCCCACTATTGATGATAACTTACCTGCAGCAGC
>JBBBVU010000006.1:11010726-11025768 GCA_037177055.1 Atherinosoma microstoma
TGTCCTCTCCAACCCAACCGGTCGAGGCAGATGGCCGCCCTCCCTGAGCCGGGTTCTGCTGGAGGTTTTTCCTTCCTTTTAAAAGAGAGTTTTCCTTTCCACCGTCGCCTCTAGCATCCTCAGGATGGGGATTGGATCGAAGACTAGATTCAGTGCATTCTGTTGGTTTCCTTAGCTAGGCTATTTGTTGAATGAATTGGCTTGTATGAATCAATGTATGACAATCAGCTTGGTTCAAATTGATTGTCTGTGAAGCGCCCTGAGATGATATTGTTGTGAATTGGCGCTGTACAAATAAAGCTGAATTGAATTGGAAAAAAACTCACAATAAAGCCTGCACTTTGCAGACAGTTATTGCATGAATCGTTTTTTTTTTTTTTTTATCCCTTTCCTACATAAGATTCAAGGTTCTCATTATAAACTCCTTATTGATTTACGTGTTCTCAGTATTTCAGTTCTGTCCTTTGGGTGTCCTCACCTTCTTCCACTCCGGTGACAATAGAAGCAAAGTTGTCATCCAATAAGATCATGTCTGCAGCCTGTTTGGACACATCGGAGCCAGAGATTCCCATGGCAACACCAATGTCAGCCTTTTTCAGTGCAGGAGAGTCATTCACACCATCACCTGTCACAGCTACAATGGCACCCTGGGAGAGATGAAAGAAGGGTCAGGCAAGACTGAAATGGTCACATAAAAGAAGTTGTATTTGTTAAATGTATCTATCCTACATTTAACAAAGTCTGCCTTTATTTAAAGAAAGGCCTTAAAATTGAGACAATCTATTTCAGAGCCTATATCCACAAAAATATCTGTTCATTTAAGTATAAATCAATAAACATTTCCAAAGCAAATATTTTCACATCTTACAAAAAAACTAGTTTTGTTTTTAAATGATCTGAATTCACATTGATATTTTTCCCAGTTAAATATACATTAAATTAAACGAAAGACATTAGATGCAGTTCAACCATCTCAGTGTGGAAAGAGGTTTAACTGCTGCTGGCAGTCTCAGTTCTGTGGGTAACTAGTGCCATCTGCTGTTGTAAAAGTATAACACAGCATGATATAACTGAAAGAACCAGAAGAAGCACCATCTTTGTTTCAACACTTTTTTGTTAAAACCATTTAAAAATGTTCCAACCTGTCGCTGGCACCCCTCTACAATAATGAGTTTCTGCTGTGGGGAGGTCCTGGCAAACACAATCTCTGTGTGATTCCTCAGGATGTCATCCATCTGATCTTGAGACAGATCCTTCAGGTCTGAGCCATGAATCACACAGGCTTTGGCATCCCTGAATATAGACAGTAAAAAACGGAAATGAGTATCTTATGTCTTGAGGTGATGCTAGAAGGTCGTGTGGTTGGTTAGTGTGTGTTTTTCTGTAATCATTCCTCACCTGGGGTTAACCTGACTGACAGGTATGTTGAGACGAGCTGCAATGTCCTCCACTGTCTCATTGCCCTCTGAGATAATACCCACTCCCTTGGCGATGGCCTTGGCTGTGATTGGGTGATCACCTGTCACCATAATGACCTATAAAAGCAACAAAGTTTACTTTTATCCTCCACTGAAAATTATATGACCGCTTTTTGTGTCAAGCAGAAAAAGCTCACCTTGATACCAGCAGATCGGCATTTCCCAACAGCATCAGGCACAGCAGCACGGGGAGGGTCAATCATGGACATGAGGCCAACAAAGCAAAGGTTGTCTGTCTGGAAATTAACATCATCTGTGTCAAAGGCAAAACCTTTGGGGTACTGGTCTTCCGGCAAGAGCAAGTGGCAGAAACCTGGAAGGAGAGGCAATATGTGGATTAGTAGTTAACTTGCAAACATTCTATTTACATTCTCTATCCCCATCTTGCCTCTGAAATAATTAACAATATTCATCATAAAGTGATAATTCAATACAACCTTGTTTTAAAGAAAACTAAAATGTAAACTGAAGTTTTATTTAATTACAATTCTAACTAATTCTTAAATTTCCCTTCATTTTTCCCTTTTATTTTTCTTTAGGTTGACAAGCATATTCTACATTTGCTGTTTAAAAACCTCTTAAGCAATATTACAAAGGTTTTGTTTTATAGCAGAGAACCCTATATTCCTCACAATGCCATACCTTGCCCTCTCCATCATTCCTTTTTTCTCAATCCATCCTTACCCAGTACTCTCTCTCCTAGTCCTCCCAGCTCCATGTAAGAATTATTGAAAGCCTCCTTCATCTCCTCATCCATAGGCTGCTCCTTGCCCTGCAGCATAATGGTTGTACAACGGTCCAGGATTCTCTCGGGGGCTCCCTTCATTACCAGCAGGTAGCGGTTGTCATTGGGATCCTCTGTCTCGTGCACTGATAACTAGAGGAGGAAAACAAGAATCAGATGTATTGATGTTAATTTAGTTGGTGGTAACATGTTTGCTCATACTTCTATTCAGCCATTGCTCACCTGGTATTTGTTGGTGGAGTTAAAGGGGATCTCAGCCACTTTCTTGTTCCTGTCTCTCATTGCCCTGACTGAGCCACAGCACAGCTCGATACATTTCAGCAGGGCTGACTCAGAGGCATCACCGGCAACATCTCGCTTCAGGATGGGGAGTGAGTCTTGTCCTGCTTTGAACTGAGCACGGTTGCACAGAGAAGCGATACGAGAAAGGCCCTGCCATGTCAATGAGCTCTTGTCAAAAGAGGCACCTGGAAAAAGATGAGAACAGTAGTAATACATCGGGATGCTTTCTTGACATCATCACATCCTCTTACAACTCTAAGACGTTTAAGACATCAGCAGTGCCTGTGAAGTATACCCTTTCCGCACTAACCTGACTGGTCCTCAGTGGTGTCAGCCTCATGGATCTGGTTGTCAAACCACATGTGGGCCACAGTCATCCTGTTCTGGGTCAGGGTGCCTGTCTTGTCAGAGCAGATGGTGGAGGTGGAGCCCAGGGTTTCCACAGCTTCCAAGTTTTTTACCAGGCAGTTTTTCTTAGCCATACGCTTGGCAGTAAGAGTCAGACATACCTGCAGATATTTCCATGTATGATGTTAACTCGTGTTGATGTTTGCCGTATTTACATGCACCAGTGGAAAAACACATTTTTATGCAAAGTATTTGCCAAGTCAGAACTACTGGTTCACTTACAGTGACGGTGGCCAGCAGCCCCTCAGGCACATTAGCCACAATGATGCCAATAAGGAAGATGACAGCCTCCAGCCAGGAGTAACCCAGGACGATAGCCAGGATGAAAAATGTGACTCCCAGGAAGACAGCCACACCCGTGATGATGTGGATGAAGTGCTCAATCTCTTTGGCAATGGGTGTTTTGCCAGTATCCAGGCCAGAGGCCAGAGTAGCAATGCGACCCATCACGGTGCGGTCTCCGGTGTAGATGACAATACCACGTGCTGTGCCTTGTTTGAATAAGCAAATATAAATGTTTACTTTTTTGCTGCATTTAATGCAACTATATCACTGCATTTAATTTGGCAGCATTGATTCCAAATACAGGCACACAAGTTAACAATAGCACATTTTACAATTGCCATGGTGACAATACCTTCCACACAGTTGGTGGAGAAGAAACCAATGTTTCGGGTCTCCAAGGGGTTGTCATGGGTACAGTCAGGTGACCTGTTCTGAGGTTCTGATTCTCCTGTCAAGGAGGAGTTATCCACCTGTTGAACAACACAAAAATCAAACCATGTTTTGATTCATGCAAGAATAATTTTTTAAAGGAATTGTGTATGTGTCGGATGTTGTATTCAAATGCAACTGGAACTTTTTACCAAATAACAAGAATGTGGATTCATAACCCTGACTTCTGTATTTTTCCTTGTCATTTCTCCAAAAAAGAACTTGTACAAGCAACGGAAAAATATTTCTTTTTCAGTTACTATTGAAGAAATAAAGCTCATATAATCATTCTCAGAAGTAAAACTAAGGCGTTCAAGTTACAACTTTCTATTTCAACCGTAGATTGAATGTGGCATTAGTTTGTGCCTGTGAGTACCTTGCAGCCATGAGCTGAAACCACCCTGATGTCAGCAGGGATCCTGTCTCCTCCCTTTACTTCAATCAGATCTCCAGCCACCACTTCTTCAGCGTTGATCTGCACCTTCTCACCCTCACGGATTACCAGCGCTTGCTGCAGGGACACATCAGTGAATGTTTAGAAAATTGACACCCACACCATCTAGAAAGCAGTGCAGGTGGCAGGTAATACTTTTTAATAAAGCTTTCATGAGAGAAGGTCTTTCTGCAGGCATTGTTGAGTAAATATGAACATTAATGAAAGAATTCATCATACTTGAAGCCATTCTAATCAAAAGAAAAAGTATGCATAATTATTTTCAGAATAAAAGTTCTATCACTAACTATGTAGCATCGTGATTGAGGGAATTAAAATTAGTTTCAAACATACAGTATGTCTGCTTTTGTTTAGGTCAAACATCATGTTTACCTGAGGCACCATGTTCTTAAAAGACTCCATGATTTTGGAGCTCTTGGCCTCTTGGAAGTATGAGAAGCAGCCAGTGATGACAACGACAGCTGTGAGCACAATACCGAGGTACAGCTGTAAGTAAGGAAAGACACGGGAAGAGTTTAACATATATGTGTGTTGGGAATAGGAAGGCATAGTATGTGACGCTGAAATCAGTTAGTCATGGTGTTATTTATACCGTACTTCAGAGTCCCAAGTGTGACGGATGTGTTAATGAGGTGTAGATGGGCCAGATGTGCATTTGTTGATGGAAAATCTGTGTGACAAACTGTGTGTATGTGTGCGAGGTGCTCACATTGTCGCCTGCAGGTTCATCCTCAGTGGCTGCCTGGATGGCATAAGCCAGAAAGCAAAGAATGGCACCAGTCCACAGCAGGACGGAGAATCCACCAAACAGCTGGCGACAGAACTTGACCCACTCTGGGGTGGTGGGTGGAGGGGTAAGAGCATTGGGACCATCCCTGATCAGAAACTCTGCTGCCTTGGCATTGGTCAGTCCCTGGAGAGAAGAGTGACAAGGAAAGGTGTGCATGGATGCAAAGCTGACAGACTTTTTCTTTAAACCTGTCAATATTCTCATATTTCTTTAGTATGACTGTGGTTGAGTGGACTGTTGATCTACATTGTCAAAACTTCAGGAAACCAGCATCAGTGCACTGCTGCCACTTAGTGGCAAACTGGGAAAAGCATCTCGAACCATAGACTCACCTGGACAATGTCAGTCTGGAATTTCCTGCACACTTCCTCAATGGACATCTTATGTTCCGTCTGTAAAAAACAAACAAAATAATAGAAAACAAACAAATGAACAAAAAAACAAAACAACAATATGCCATCAGAATTTCTGTTGCCATCTTTTGCATGCAATAATATTTACAGGAATGAAAAGGAACATTTTGTACTTTTTTTTTTTAGATATCCAGCTTTGAAAAAAGAAAGTAATTATCAATCTAATCCATGCATGCAGGTCACCTGAGAGATTAGAGTATCAGGGCAGCCAGGTATGGCGACCCTGGTGTCTGTTTCTTGCGCTGAAATGTGGGATCAAATTCATAACTTCCTGATGACAAATAAACCTCTTCTACAAGTAAAAGTGCATTATTTTGGCCTGTATGAGAAAGACATTCCTTCTCGCCAAAGAAAAGAAAAAAGAAAAAAAAGTTCTGTATAAGAAAGTTAAATATGTCTTTAATGTCATCCTTAAATGTGTGGATTTCATTAAAAAAAAGAGGAAACTGCACATTTAAAATTAATGTGTCTTTGAATGAAAAGATTCAATGGGAGTGGACGTCAAACACATTAAAAACATTAATTTCCCATGAGTGATCAGAGATCAGAGAATGGTTTACTTACAATGGGCACTTCCTTCTTCAGGTCATCCATGTCCTTGGTTCCCGGCTTCTTCTTCTTGGGGGATTGGTCATGTTTGTCCTGTGTGGTGGCAACGCGGTAACTGTCTGACCGCCCATACTACAGACACACACACATGTTTTATACATGCCCTCGGACTAGATTAAGGAGATAGCAGCCTGTGCGCCTTTGTGTTTAACCGTAGCTTTTGTCTGGGTTTGTAAATACACATTATATCAACTACACTTTGCATTTCCAAACAGTTCAGAAAGCTGACTTGCCTGTATTTACCAGTCACAGACTGCACCGGAGATAAAGCCAATGGAATTTACGGATTGTCCGTTTTCTCTTTTTCACTACACAATCAATCATGTTGTAACCTTGTGAAGTGGCCTTGTGAGATAGGTAGCATTTCAGTTAGTAATGCCAGTTATTTCTCAGGTTGTAATATGATCATCCTGGTTGCTCTGTTTTACTCGAACAAAATGTGAAAACACCACGAGTAACACATCAAAGCCTGCACCTGCAGTCTGCTCTGCCAGACTTATCAGATCCCCACTGATCAAAAACCTCACTCCAACATGCACAAAAGCCTAATGGACACATCAAAACATAATCAAGTGCAAATGGTTTGACTCGCAGGTTTTTAGCAAATCACTTCCTGCTCCTTATCATTCAATTATCAAGTAGAAAGAGAGAAAGAGCAGGAAAATTGAATTTATACACTCATTAAAGTGAATTACAGCAGTGACATATTGGACACTTTGATGTCAAGATTACTAAAAATCAAGTCACTCATTCAAACAGACGTATCAAATGTCCTAGTACCCTTCATAGCCCATTGTTCCGGGTATCCTCCTTACTGTAAGTGTCCCCTTAGAAATTGGCTTATCTTGTTAAACCTAGCATGAATTGCCTATAAATAACCCAGATTTCCTCCAGCACTGCACATTCTAGTTTTCCTATGTCTGTAACTGTAACTCTAGCCCGCTGCCTGGCAGGAGAGCAGCATCACTGCTGGGCCACATCAATACAAATGTGCCTCATGAAGGTTGGAGGTGACAAGGAGGGACACTAATGTCCCCTTGGAGGTGTAACAGGGTCTCTGTAGACAGGACCTCAATAACCTGGTAGATCAATATATTGCTGACTCCAAGCAGCAGTTTGCAAATGTGATAGGGAAGTGTAGGAGATTCTAGTGGATATAAAAGATGTGTGATTAGGTCATATTTAAACAGAAAAGACAATACATCTCAAATCATGATTAGTGAATGCAGTCACCTTAATCTAATATTTAAGAGATCACAGGATAAAACTAGAGGTTAAAACATCAGTGTTGACTTGCATTAGAGGATTACTCTGAATTCACTTAAGCTCCATCTAGTGGTAGAGTCCCGTGTTAACACCCACCAACAAACTGCAGATTAACTTCTGTCTGGCAAACTTGAGGAGATCTGATGATGCTGCTATGAACTGAAACAATAAAAACAGATCTGACCTTTGATACAGATCTTAAAAGAAAGTTTTTCTGAATGGGCAGGCTCTATGTCTAAATCCATCAGATATTTACAAAAGCGCCTGCGAGGGAGTAAGAACTAAGACCCCTTGTATACAAACACACCCATCCAAACCACACCAAAGCATTCATCCCTGCAAAACCTGCCACTGCAGTTCCCATTCGAGCTGTAATTATACTGTTTTGCAAACCTCTTGTGAACTCATGCCTCAACACGTGCGATTTATCTTCACAAATAACCTGTCTTTCTGGTTTACTCGCCATCTGCATTACAACTCTCACTTTACGATGTAGGGTGGGTTGCTTAACGAACCACTTCTGAGCTTAAATCAAACAATGCGACTATTTGTTGGAGCTTGTTGGGCAGAGAGTAGCATGTCAGCGCGAGGGAGCCGTTTGACCTGACTGCAAATACACACACACACTCATATGCAAACACAGAGTTCAGCAACAAAAGAGCAGGTGAACAAATCTCTTGCTGCAGCAAGATCAGGCAGGCCTGGTGGGGTAAATGCTGCATGGAGGAGAGACTGATGCAGTGGAAAAGTACTATGGCTGATCCCCTTTGAGACAGACCGTAGGTGTGTGCCCGCACGTGTTTAGGGGGGGGGGGGGAAGGGTATGTAGATGTGGACTGGTACACATAAGTACATGTATGTTATAAATTAGAAGTTAATATTGTTTCCATATCTCTGTTTGAGATCAAAGTTGTTGAACTTTGTAGCTCAGTTTCTATGATAATTGACTGGCAGATGTTTGTGTTTGTGTTATAAATTTGCAGCACTTTTGTTGTTGTTGTTTTTCATACATTTATTGAACACTGCAAACACTCATTTCAGGAGCATTGTATTCTTATCAATGCAACTGCTCCTGTAGGAACATACATGATTAAAGTGATGATGTACGGTAAATATGGCCACACAGCAACCTTTCTGCTTTTTTCTCACAAGCACACACAAACACATAAGCCCAGGCAATAGAAGTGGCTGGTAGGGAAGTGGAGACGAGCAAAAAACAAAGAGAAATGCGTTGAAAAGTAAAGACGCGGAGAGATGGACGTGATGGGGGTGGATGACAGAAAGGATTGAGCACATGGAAAGGGAGACATCAGTGGGAGGTGAGACGTGGGGACAGACAAAGTGAGAGAGGAAGGCAGGTGGAGAAAGGATGGAGAGGGCGCAAGAGAGCGCGAAGAGATGTTGTCACTCTTCTCTCTGGCGTCTAATTAGATATTGACCAGCAGTCGTTTGACCCAAAGTGACACCGCTCCAACAGGCCGCTCAACCTCGCTTGGGTTTTTTGCACTAATTGATCATATTTTTTACTCCCGGTGTCTCTGTGTGCCTTTGAGCATGATTTCATTTGCAGACATGAATGGGCGAGTATTATCAGCGTGACTCACAGATAAACAAAATGTTGTCATTTATCCAAGTCAGTTTACAGTAGGTTGAGTATGTTCATTGCGAACCTATTTCGGGTTTGTGTGTAAGAGTGTACTTGGCATTAATAACAGAGGAAGCAGGCTGCCAACACTTGATAAGATATCTTCCTTGCGCCTAATAGCAACACCTTTTCTCAGAAATGGTTGAAAACCATATCTGAGAAAAACATTGTGTGCCTGTGTGGGTATCCGGCTGTCTCTCACATCTTTGGGTAATTCAATGAGCCCCCTCTGTCCGGAGAAAGGAAACAGAAACTTGTGGCTGGAATTACAGACACTCACACCCCCACAGGCCCACAGAAAGAAAAAAAACAGAGTGATGAACAGACTTATCTCTGACATCATCAGGAAATGGAAAAAATCTTGTGCTTCTTCATAATTACATAGTGTTATCACACAAATCCAGGGACTTTTGGCTCATTAGAATGTGCTTTAAATCTCAATAATGGAGTTAAACCAATGTTTCACTGCTTTAATTCAATAATAAATGATCCTACAGGCTTGCTCTGGCTAACCAAACTAAACCTTGCAATTTGCCCACATGTGAACAACACTGATGAGTGAGTGTGTTAGGAGGGAAGTTATCATGGTGACCGGCACGGCCATTGGCAGGGTGACCAAGCTCAGCAGTGGCCTAGTACTGTGAGGATCCCCTGATGTGATCCAGGATGAGGAATAATTGATGCATCTGTAACTGGACACTGTGTTCACTGTTGTTTGGCACAGACCGGCGATTGATTCAAGGAATTGGTTTGTGCTCCAGTGTGCTTATGCCTGTGTGTCTGTGTGAGCAGAGGTGAGTCACTCTATTGGCTACAGTCTGTATGAGCAGTGTCTACACGCATTGCGGCAGAGAGAGAGAGAGAGAGAGAGAAAGAGAGAAATAGAGACAGAGGAAGATGAATGAAACAGAGACATAATACAAATGATATGAGGAAAGACCAAAACAAAGAAAAAACAAAAAATATGCATTCAGAGTGGCAGGAGAAGAACAGAGTTTCCTAAGTCCATATTCGATGTTAAACAACTGAACTTCTTGATGTGAACTTTAACTCAAGCACATGTGATTCATATAACAGTAAGATCAAGTGAGGCACTCAGTATAGGAGTGGCAACTAAGAGAACAATCATATCACGGACGTTTAAGGTGCTCAGGCTGAGAAATGCAAACATCCGATGGGTTTAACAAAATGTGGGACTTTCTTTCTTATCTTCCTCTTTTATGACACACGGAACTTTACAGTGGAACTGAAATTGCTGTGCATGTATACACATATGCAAGAATGCCATAGTTGTTCCTCGTTTCTCTTTATGTGGAACTTACATGAGGAAGTGGTTTGTAGATGGAAATATACCACTGTTCTAAACTTTTTTTGTTGTTGTTCTTATATTGTTCTTCCACAACAACTAATATATGTGTCATTCCTACATATGAGTTTGTGCTTCCTTTATGTAAGGAGCAGCAATATATCACGGTAATCACGTCGGCTCCTCTGCACTGACTGAGACCGACATCATGGTGTTATTCACATGGCTGCAAATACCTGAGCAAAAAAAATGCATGCCATGTATACGTGCATGAATTTAAACCCAGATGTGGTTCATAGAATACAGTCCGGATGATTTCTCCCGTTTTTATAGTTCATAGGGAATGTTGACTTGCCTCAAACTCCAGCCTGGGTTACTGCTTGGCTCGAAAAGGCTGTTTAAATCGACCCAACAAACATGTAAAGGCTGACCATGTTCTTTACAGGGAATAAAAGTTGTAAAACAGAACCAGAGAAACTGTATAAGACTGAAACTTTTGTTTGTGCAATAATTTATCCTAAAATACAGAGCTCATCCCAGATCTAAGAAACTAAGAGATGAAATGAGAGGGTTGTTAAATATGCGAGTGAGTGTGCATAATGTTTTCTATCAAAGCACCATTTAAAGCACCTCCATGAAATAAACAAAACTATATTAGAGCTAGAAGTAGAATGGAAACAAAAGATGTAGAACAAAAGAATACAAACAAGTATGATATAAAAAGTAAACTACTGTTACCGTGGATAGTATATGTGCTCCTGCAGGCATTACTGCGTGCGTGTGCGTAACCTTGCAAGGTCATTGGGCCATCTGCTGTTTCTTGCAGCAGGATGAAGGGCTCTGGGCCAAAGTAGGGGGCTCAGGCTGGGGACCAAGAGACATAGCTGTTGGGATTAGCTAGTCTGATTACGACGCTGGATTAGCCCACTACTATATGCTTCTCCTTCTCTTGAGCCACTGCAGTACTCACACAGAAAATCCAAATGCATAGACGCGATTCCCTTGAAATCTGTAATATCAGCCTTGAAAGTAATGTGAAGACTAATTATCACATTTCAACAAAAACAAAGGCTTTCAAAAACAGAAGATTTCAGGTGCTGTATCAGAAAAAGGAAGAGATATCTTAAAATTTCCCTGTCATGGAGGACATTCTCTTGGAAGTGAGATGCAGTCCATATTAATCACTGTATGCACAAGTAGCCTACGTGCACCAGAGCGAGTTGAGGGAATTGTATACATAACAGATGAATATGTAACAAAAAGGACCGTGTCCGATTATGACAACAACAGAAAGAAAATCTTAATCTCCAAACCACGAAAACACAAAGAGATTAATTCTTTTTAAGCTTTCAAATCATCTGCCTTGTGCTTAGTCAAAAGATGAAAATAATAAAGAAACGGCCCAAACTAAGCGATAACCCCTTTTGCCGTGTTCTGTCCTTCTGCCCATCTAACCGTCCCGTCTTTATCTTTATCTAATCATCCAGCAAAGACAAATGTCTGTCTGTGTGACATTAAACAAACACTACTCAGTCATGGAACTATGAAGGACTTCTACTGTAGTTAATGTCCCTTGGTATGTGTGTGCGTGTCAGTGAATGTGTGGCCAGCTCTTGATTAACATTGTAAATCTTGATTTTCTTGCCGTTTGCTGAGAACAGGGCATCTTGCCACAGTGTGAGAGAGGGCAACTTGAGGCTGTGCAGCAGGCAGGTGGTCACGCAGAGATATCCAGATGTTCAAGCCCGCACTTATGAGTATTGTGTTTAACAAAATACTCATATTCATATCCGAATAACAGTATGCTTTTCTTTGTGGTTCTAAGACAGGATTGGTAAAAAAAAGTCCAATCTAACAGGAAATCAGTTACTAATTACTGTTAATAAAACTAACCGAAAGATGCCACTATATAATAAAAACATTAACTCTGACAAAATACAAAACTTGTAAAGCCACAAATATTTCACATAGGATATAGAGCCAAATGTTACACATTGTGCTTTGATTTTCTCACACAGACACATATCTCCAGGACAACATCCTGCATTAGAGATGTTGCTGTAGTCAGGCAACCTAACCCTCCTGAACTGCTCCCTTTATGGGAGACTATCAGCATGTTAATTTGGAAACTTTCGGCCATATCAATCACTGAGTTTGCTGAAATGTAATGTAAAAAGAAGACAGCATTGACCTTTACATTCTTCTAGCTTTGCACCAGCTGCTACTGGGCTCATAGCTCAGGTCCAGTCTAGTCTTAGTTTAATGCTTGTAAGAAGGCTAACTGCCGGTTTTATGGTGCATGAGAGCAATCTGGACAGTGTTCCGGTTAAATATATTGTACTCATTGCCAATCTACTGATTTTCATTTGTCATCTGGTTTGAAGGAAATAATGGAGGAGCACTTTAAAAGATCATGATGTTGACCATATCTCCTAGGCCACACAGCTAGAAAGACTGTTGAGCGAAAGCAGATAAGTGAGGAGCCCCCCATATGAACATGCCTTTCTTCTGGTTCCTGCAATGTGCAGGACAGATCAGTCACGGCACCCTGCAGCCTATCAGCATCAAGCAGCAGGTGCAACGGGGAGGGATGTGCAGCACTCTGCACCAAAGTAAGGGTTGGGCCTCTGCAGCGGCCACACAACTCCTGGATTACCTTCAGTAACACTTTGAAATGTCTTCTCTATCAGTGC
The DNA here is from genome assembly GCA_037177055.1 of Atherinosoma microstoma. Taxonomy (NCBI): domain Eukaryota; kingdom Metazoa; phylum Chordata; class Actinopteri; order Atheriniformes; family Atherinidae; genus Atherinosoma; species Atherinosoma microstoma. Next base: position 11,023,530 of record JBBBVU010000006.1, read on the forward strand.
GTAAACCTTACTACTGCGAATGTAACAGCATACGCTGCCCTAGAAATGTTACATCATGATATAATTAGCAAGTCCAGTCAAAGTCTTACAGAAAAATTGATATTACAAGAGCTGCTCTCAGAGCAGCACAGCCACACCCCTCATTATCGGCCATTATGACCTTCTCCCTTAATGGAACTGCATCCTAATTTTTCATTTACAATGGCTCATCCAACCTTTTTGCCACTACACTCAGTCGAAAATGTCCTTTAAAGATCACCCACCCAAACCCATATCTCCTCTCTCTGCCCCATATGTCTCTTCTCCCCTTGATAACCAATCCCACAAGGTGCAGCAAGAGGAAACATGAGCCACAGTAATGTGAGCCTCAGGTCATTATCCTGTAACAGGATATAGAGTCGAGCAGCCCTCTCCCTGCATACACCCTCCCTCGCTTTAAATCCCTCTTTCTTTCTCTCACTACCTGCAGACTAGTCACTACTCATCTGTCCTTCCTCTCTCTGTCCCTCTTGTTCTCTCAGCAGTGCCCCCCATCTGTGTCACGTGTCTGAAGGTGAAAATCAGCAGTCGATGCAGCTGCGCAGCCCTTGATCCACATCTCACTTTACATTCCTCCTATAGACTCATCAGTTTCTGTCACGAAGATGTAGCTGCATCAATGCAACAAAAAAAGGGGAGGGCATGGTGTAAGATGAGAAGGTGATGTGCGTGAGTTTGAACACTCTTCATTTAGGGATGCTATCCTAAATTTAGAGCATCTATGCCTGATCAGTTCTCCCTTGTGATCTTGACACGTTTTCTCTGAAGCGTCACTGCCGTCTTTTAACCCGGTCCTCTCTGCGTGGCTCTTCGTGCCAGCCTATCACAGTTCTTTACAGGGAATTTCCACTCCATAAGCCCCGCCCCCGGTTTGACGCAGAGGGCACGTCGCAGGCGATGCCCCCTGCGGCCTTGGGGAAGGACAGCTGGTAGTGATAGCACAGTGCGCCAGAGCGAAATGCTTGACAGAAAGACAAAAAGATTGATATAGCTGTGTACTCCCCCATCAACACCTTAAAAAATGCCTCTTAGTACATTTTAATACAGGATTCCATTTCTCCATCTATCTATCCACCATTTCTCAAGTTGAGGGTCACCTCAGCGCATCAAGGCAAAAAAAAAAAAATACACCCTTCAGATCACCTAGGTCTCCCATTCAGAAATTATTTTTTTCCTGCAATACCAGCCTGAAGGGACATTTTATCTTTCTAAATGACACACGATTTCAACGTTTCTCTCGCACACTGCTCAGCCTGACCAAACTTCCACACAGCGGCAGTATACGTGCGTAAGCACTTTCTGTTCTCGCATCTCGTTTGACGCAGTGCCCACTGCCGGATGCTTCCACATTAAAATGAAGACTCTGACACGAACGGGAGGCTCTCTTTCCTCCTGAAATCTGCATCTTTGAATGTCTTTCAGATGCTGCAGGGGGGGTGGGGGAATATCAGCTGATGTCTCTGCGATAAGACCAGCTTGCAGAAGCCTATCTCTACATCTGTGGATGTTTCTCAGCAGCGCAGCTCAGTCTGTAACGCCATGCCACCGCATCATCCAGCGGGTAAACCGATGCCAGAGATTAAAAATTACAACCAGTACAGGATAGTGATGGGGTAGAAATTGCGTAATAGCTCAGACCGGCGGCTGCTCATTAGCGCTCAGCTAGTATTTTTCCACCGTGGCTCCACTCATTCATTTACATGGCTAATACGTTTAACCAGATAACCGGAAACAGATGAAATGCGCTTAATGGTTTAATGGATGCGCCCAGTCAGAGGAGAAGTCGCCAAAGTCATTGTGGCAAATTTCAAGAACATACGGTGTGGTTGTGCTAGTGATGTATTACAGGATTCACCATTCCTTTCATTTGTAGAGTGTGCAAATGTGTTCATTGCTGGTGATTATCGAGTCCCTGTTATGTCACAAATTAAAGGGGAATAAGCTGGTGAGGCGCTTATTCTCGGTAACCGCATTATGACGCACGGGTCATTGAGGGTACCGACGCAGCTCAGCTGATAGCGACCACATAAGGATGAGTTGGGCTCAGCATCTTTCCTGCGCAGCGCCAGATGCTTCTCTCGTGCGGCACCAACCGAGCAGAAATAAGGAACAGCCAGCCGGGTTACAATCGGGAGAGGAGAGGAGAGGAGAGGAGAGGAGAGGAGAGGAGAGGAGAGGAGAGGAGAGGAGAGGAAGGTTC
>JBBBVU010000006.1:11032760-11054062 GCA_037177055.1 Atherinosoma microstoma
TATCTATCTATCTATCTATCTATCTATCTATCTATCTATCTATCTATCTATCTATCTATCTATCTATCTATCTTCCAGAGAATTAATAACTTTTAAATATCTACTCTTTTGTCATTGATGGTCCAGGTAGTGTCCAGGTATTGTATAGACCACTTGTTCAAGGAAGCTTTACTGCAGCAAAAGAACAGAAGGTGCAAACATTAAATGTGACAGATTAATCACTTGTGTTGGTTCTGTTTTTATAATTTTAGTTGTGTTTTTTCCCCAGTGGAATTTGTTGTGTGGTCAGTGACATGAAAAAGACGTGTATGTAGAAAATGTGGGAGCCGACGATAATAATCACACCCAAGTGTAAATGATTTCCAGTAGTGCACAACACACTGTAAATCAATTAAGTAGTTAAATCTAAGTATTACTTACAAATGTTATGTAATGGATATCTGTGAACTGTGTGGCTTTTTCTTATTATTTAGGGCTGAAGGTAGAGTGGAAGCATATTAACTCTCCATCCCATCAGGAAGTACAAAGTAGGAGGGCTCCAATCCACTTGGAACCAATGTCATCAGCCAGTATTTAAATTGATTGGTGGTCCATTTAAGCAGTTGATCACAAGTCCTTATGTTATCACTAGTTCAATAAACTTTTATAAATGAGTGTTACTCTGTCTACATAAGTTATGGACAGACAAATCACCCAACCGTCAGGGTGCTACAGTGACACTAACCAAACAACACAGCATTCATTGCAATCCAATTACTATTTAGCATAGCTTATTTCAAGTGTTTTTTTTTAGTTTGTTTTCATCCAACTGCTTGTTGCCTGTAACTAATGCTTCATTGCTGATGGTTGTAAATCCTGATCTACCCACAACAACAAAACTGGAAAAATAGAAATAAAATTAGTGTAGCCCACAGGAAATGCTTTAATAATATTCCCTCAGTATAATTTAGTGTACTTCTAATTTCACTTTTACTTAAATTATTTAGTAAAATGCACATTATACATTTAAACTATAACTTATTAACTATATTTTTTAAAGCTCTAAACTATTCCCAATGCCCCAAAACAGCAGCCAACATATCACGGCCTTCTCATCTTTTAATTTAAAATATAAGAATTAAAGAAAATAAAAAATACTACGAACAGCAAAAAAAATAACCTCATAGATATTTATATTCTAAACTATTTTTAACGAACCAGTCTTATATGTTGCAGCTATTATCAAATAAGTGAAAAATATAATAAAAATGTGATGACTTTTGAAAATATTGTTCTTGTATTTGGGAGGTTTCATCAGGAGACTTATGAATGCAATATTTTAAAATGTTTATAGTTTTTAATCTGAATGGGCCTTTGGCACAGTAAAAGCACAGCTGTAACTGTTAAATATGGCTCCATGTTATTAAAGTTTTGCAATAATATATACCAGCAAGTTTTCACAAACTGTGCAAATTCCTCTTCTGGTTGCTGTTCTGTCAGCATCACAGCCATTGCAGCAAAGTCCATCTTCACAAATCTGCCAACTCATTAATATGTTTTCTTTTTTAAATGGATTGATTGCAGAAAATAAAAATAAAATAAAAAAATCAATGGTTTACTTTTAAATTTGCTTAATGCATTTCCCTGGAAGCTGCTAATTTCTTCTACCCAAGCGTGTCAGTGGTTTCAGTGTAAACCATTTCTGTAAACAGAATGTTAAAAGCATTTAATGTTGTCAATCAGTTTGCGATGCTACTAGAAAGAAAATATCAATTCTTTTGTTTTCCATCTTGTGAAACTGTTCACTTCTTTATATCTATTGGCTTTTAAAACACACTTATGGTTCCATTAAGACCACAAGTGTCAATATGTTCAGACTGTGCATATAAATATAAAACTTTTTTAGTCTCTGTCTTACAAATTCGTAGACATTTGGCAGACTGCCATTCAGCATTTGTCTGAATTTTTTGTTTTTTTACTGTTGTCCTGTGCATGGTTTCAAGCTGTTTAATCCTTAAAGTTACTGATCTTTGGATGTCTCATTTAAATCTTGTATGTATACACAATACCTCACTTTGTACGCATTCATCTTGGCAGGATAATTTAAGCCTTTGTGCCATTTGAAATAGGAATGAACAACAAAATGTTCTGAACAAAGCTTTGTTAATTTACAGCGTTGGATTTAAAGCATTTTACCCTCTGTTAGAAAGGTTATATTTTTGTCTGTCTGTCTTTTAGCAGAATTGTGCAAAAATCATAATGGGCCAATTTTCTTTAAGCTTGGTGAAGAGATTAAAGATGAGCAGTGAAAGAAGCCATTAAACTGAATTGTCTGGGCTGTGAGCACTGTGCTGCCATGTTCTTCAAAATAGGCATAAATTAACTTCTTTATGTTGTTATTGTATTCTCAACTGTGCTTTTTCCATCAGGCAGATGTTTCCTTTGTAACTATTTTCTCAAAAGAGTTGAGTAAATAGTTACATGATGACTGTTGGTAATGTTAACATGGTAACTGTTTTACTTTGTACATGTTTTACAGCTGATCAGCTGTGGCTCACAGTTCCTCTGGTCTAAACTTAAACCGAAAAAGAGTAGTATACTTGTAAGCATGAAACATTAAATTATGAAGGATTAACAAGGTTTAGAGAAAGTGAAAGTTTGCATTTAAATGGCCTCGTAATGAGTAGATTTTGCTCTCTCACCAAGATTCCTCCCTAATTCTCCAAATTGAAAGTATTTGTACTGTTGTTTACTGCAGATAAGAAACTGGTGATTCATAAGTAGGCCTACTTCACAAAAAACCCACTTGAAAAAAAGAATCTCTTTAATTCTTATGAGAAAATTGCCACCTGATCGGCTCATGAATTAGAAATGAGGAGTGAGGTTGGTGAGTGTCAGGGTAAGAATATCAGGGAAATCTCCTGTGGAGGCAGAGTAGAGTTGGTCATGCATTTTTCATCCTGCAAAAAGAATTGCCACGGTTTGGGTTTGATTCAAACCCAGACCCTTTGTTGTTAGTCACCCTTAGTCCGCTCCAAGCGTTTTCACTAGTATTTCACCAAGAGAATGAATTTGAGAAATTTGGGGTTATTTGCGGAATTATATGAAAAAAAAGTATTTTGAATGTATTTGAATCTTTTGTGCATGGAGACAGGATAGAAATAGAAGAAAATACAACTTAAACAACACTTGTATCGACTTCTTATTGCCAGAAAAACACATATCAGCTCATAGCCTTCATCGTGGTCCTCATAAAACATCCAACAATCATCACACTGGAACATTAATTTCCTGTCACTGCCAGCTGCCTCCAGAAAGTTATTATGTTTGGTACACACCAGACTGTCAAGTCACAGTGTTCAGTGTGTACAGATTAAAAAAAACAATACAAAATGTCAGAATCAGAGTTGCTGGTATTCAGCCTTTGTTGTACTCTGTTGCTTTTTCTCTGCCCCCACTCTTCATACAGAAGTTATTACAGTGACACAATAACACAAATAAACGACTAATAAAACGACTACAACTCTGAGGTAACTTCATTTCAAAGGTTAGCCAAGGTTGTTTTTATAGAAAATGTTCACGAAGAGATAAAATTCCTGAACCACTTAACAAAGCACAATTATTCGTAGCAAATGACCCAACGTCATATTCCTTTGTAAATGAGTCCACTATGGATGAGGGGGAAAATGGCTTTTGAGCACTATGATTATTCAGCAGATTATTAGAGAAGCTTTTCACCTAAGACGAGGGCTCTGTGAAACCTATTAAGCTGTGCACTCATTTTTTAGGATCTTTTCATAAATGTTCATTTATTATGTTTTATCATCCACCCACAAATCCCCTTTCCACTACAGACGGTACATTTGACTAAATTTGTCCTCCATGGTGGTCATTTTGCTGACTGTCTAACTGCTTTAAAGCTTTTAGTGTTTTTCAGGTCCACTAAGCTTGTAGTATGTCACACTCACTGATTGTAAAGGAAAAGGTTTGCTTCGTTCAGACCATGCAAGCTTTCTGTCAGTATGGGTCAAGTGTTTCTGGGGTTTTTTCTGCCTGCGTGCACTGGCGTATTTTGCTAGCAAGCATCTTTTGTCACTCTGATAAGTGAGCTGTCATGTGGAGAGCAAGCAGCCCCAGCCTGATTTAAGAAACAGGATAGTCTGTGGATGCAAGCATGTAAGATATATGGTCAGCATCTTGTATTCTCAGTTTATTGCGTTCAGTGATACACCTGATCGTGTGTGTATGTGTGTGATGCAAGTACAGTAAGCAGCCTCAGGAGTGATGGGAATGATGATAGCGCTGTAGCGCTGAGTTTGAGTTGAGACATGTGCTCCGTAGGGGAACCGGCCCTTTAAGGCCTATTGGCCAATCAGGCAGGGGATGCTGGGAGCACGCTGTCCTTGGGAACGACCTTGCAGGGGGGCCGAGGGATGGCGAGAGCACAGAGGAAAGAGCAAATGAAAGAAGACGAGGGGCTGGTACAGAAAGTACAAGGATAAAGTCTGAAGTGGCAAGCGAATGAGAACTCTCAGCAAGATGCAAACTAAATTCATCTCTACCACAAAAACAATTTGCTGCAATATTAAACGAATAGACAGATGCAAAAGTAAGGAAATGCAGACAGCAGACAGATGAATGAGAGATAGATAGTTAAGGACAGTAAGAGGATTAAAAGTTCAGCTGTGTAGTTCTGCCAAACTCCACCACACCGTCTCTTTCTCTCCTCCTCTGTGACACACATGCAGACATCACCCTATCCAGATTAAATTGACAGAATGCCACACTCCTGCATTGCATAAGAACTTCTTTGAAAGGGATGAAAGGCAGGAAGAAGAATAGGGCCCATATTTAGAGGTGGTATTAATGTGTGCAAAAATGTGCTTGTAGTTGGATAAGAGAGGTTTCCATGAGGTTACAGCCAGAAAATGGTTGGCTTAATTTCGCTTAAATACTAGAAATTGGTAGAAACAGAGCACCTCTTTGAAGCTTAAAAAAAACCCTTAATAGCACTTTTGAAGCTTACTTTTTCATTAGTTTAATCCTTTCATAAACATAAAAAGAGACACGTTTTGATGTTTTAACATATGATTTCTTAGCCTGGACCAAAGTACTCTAGTAATAATTCCATGTTACACTGTCCCTATGGGTTGGTAGGATTTATTTACTGGTAATAGAATATGTTCCACCTGTTTATATCAGGCCAAGCTAAAATGTGATGGATATACGTAGCTTCATTAATACAAACGCATCATTAAAGCAAACATGTCCAAACCGTAATATTCATTTAATCACCTATAACATTGAGTCAGATCTCTTAACACTTTAGTGAGACACATTTAACTCTTTTTAATTACAACCAAGTTCATTTTTGGCAATATTCTAATGGTGTACTCATTTGGTCAACCTCTCACAAGGTATCCAAGCTTCCATATGTGGTGTCAGCAGCAGGGACACCAGTACTGTGGCCCCACCAGATGTGCTTCCTTGTGAGTGGCCCTATTCTGTTCTACATGATAGATTGAGAGTGTGCGCCTACCTTTCTAAAAGAAAAATGATATAAAGGAACTAAGAGTGAGGGGACACATCCTCTTTCAAGGTCAATGTAGTATTTTGCAGTTTTAAATAATGTGAATATATCATTCTTCTATCCATTATTTAAATCTCCACCAAGTTTTGAAAATTTGACTAAATACTTTTTGCATAATCTCTCCAACTAAGAAAAAACTGCAATGAGATTCATGGCAAAAGCAGAAGAGGAGGAATAAGACAACAGTGTATCTTGAAACGTTGGTGCCTGTGCACATCAGCATATTTATGCCTGAACCATGTGACCCAGTTTGTGTGTGTGTGTGTGTCACTGGGGGTCTGCTACTGCTGTGCCCAATGAGTCACTATGATGGAGAGCTAGCACAACACTATGCTAGTTAGGCAACCTCAGCAATGTTTCATTATCTTGCACCCACTCACCTCAGATATAAGCTCCACCCTGCCTCACGGTCCCCTATCATGTGGACCACTTATGCATACATACGTGCATAGTAAAAGGTAAAGAGTGGAGAAAAAAAAGGCCTGCAGTCTGCATGCTAATTTTAGTCGTTCATTTGTCTTTTGAGCGTATGTTAGGTGCAGATTGTGTGTATGTGTGTGCGTGTCTCTATATCTTCTGCCCCCTAGGCCTGTCCACTGGATATGCGTTCGTGCCCTTATCTTGAACACTGTTCTGGCAGAAAGAGGCTGCTGTGTGCTCATTACTGACTCTCACAGACATTGTTCCCTGTGCAAGTCCCCTGGTGGAAGTGTGTATGTGACTTGGTAATTGGCTCTTTACTGGCTACTGCTTTGTTCCCTTTGAGTGGATTCACAAGTACAGTTACAGGCTGTAGAGTCATGCTATCTGTATGACAGGGACTGTTAGGGACTGAAGCTCATCATTTAACAGATACCAGGAGGAAAGCGTTGATTTGTTATGTGAATGATGGCTATCAGGGTCACATCAGTGAATTGACCTGAAAGTTAAGATTTATTTCAGTCCTAATCACATCACTCATTTGTCACACTTGCTACATATATCAACAGTTGTACAAATTGTATGATATGTTATGCAAGTGTATGATATATTATAGATATATCTTAGAGGAGAATATTTCAGAGTCATATGAAAAACAAAGAAAACCTAATAAGTGGAAGGTTTTGCATATACAAATTTTTTTTTTTTTAACGGAAAATTATCTTTTGAAAATCTTAAAATGAGGTAAAAATAACTTCTGGTAAACAGCACATGACATTATACACTGTGATTATGTATTTGGTATAACAAAGGTAGTACATGACAAAACTAAGTGCACAGCTACTGCTTCCATATGAATTAGGAAGGTAGGTTAATTCATTGCACTTGATTAACTGATACTAATACTAACTTCAGGTGTGTGTTAACACTATGCCAAGGAGGAAATACATCAGCAATGATGTCACAGGGGCAAGGTCGTTTCTAAATAAGCTGAAGTTGTGAACTGTAAGAAAGATTATTTACTTGGGAAAAACATTCAAGACAGAAGCCAATCTTCCCAGGAGTGGACGTCCCAGTAAGTTCACCCCAAAGTCACACTATGTCAAACCAAGAGCTACATCTTTGGCCTCACTGAGCATGTTAAATGCTAAAGTTTATGATGCTTCAAGTAGAAAAAAAACTGCAGCATGGTTGAGGTTTTCAAAGCTGAATCTGAAAAAATACACAAGACTTCTAGAACAGTACCCTTGGGATAGATTAGCACAAAGTGGAGATGTTTGGCTATGATCCCTAGCACCAATTCTGGTGAAAACCAGAGCATATCAGCATGAACAGCTCATACCAGCAGTTAAGCAGGGTGGTGGATTGGGTGGCAGTTTGGACTTGTTCTGCAGCCACAGGACCCTGGTACTTTGGAATAACTGACCATGACCTCCTCTGAATTCTTAAAAGTAATCTAGAGTCCAATCTGTTCTAGAGCTACAGCCTGCTCGAAATTGAGTTGCGCAGCAGCAAATGATCCCAAACAGGGCAGCAAATCTACAACAAAATGGCTGAAAAAGAAATTAATCAAGAGGTTACAGTGGCTCAAAGTCCAGACCTCAACTTTTTTGAAATGCTATGGAGGGACTTTTAAAGCTGTGCATAGATAACTCCAAACCTCAACGAACCAAGTAACACAGTATGAGGGGTAGGCTAAAATTCATACACAATGAAGACAGAGGCTGATGATGTCATACAGAAAACTATTACTTCAAGTTATTGCTGTTAAATGTAGAGCTACAAGCAGCTGAATCATGGGGTGTACTCACCTTTTCCACATTGCTTCTAAAGTTTGGCTCAGTTTTTGTTAAATGAACAATGAAACAGTGTAATATGTAATGTGTTGTTGTTCATCTGACGTTGCATGAACCTAATTCTGAGACCTGATAAGGACCAGAGGATTTATCTTTATGTCCTGATAAGCAAAACCTAATAATTAAAATAGGGTGCACTTTATTTCAGGACTATGTATGTAAGACTAAATTAGAGCAACCATAATGCTACAGAAAAAGATAGAGAGAGGAGAATGAGATGATTCATGCAAATCACATTAAAGACTCCTTCGAGACCCTCCTCCACCTACGTCCCATTTTGTTGCTCCCTGATGGAGGGAGGTTGGTTCATTTATCACCTCATGGCTGGACTACCATGGTTTGGACACTTTCCAGGTGTTTCCTGCCTGCTGCTTGGTTACTGATGAAAACACCTCAACCACAAATTTCCCTTGCAAATTAAGCTGGCTATATGCTGCTGTCAGAGGTGGAGTTTGTAGTACTTCAGATAAGTCTACTGTATCTGTAGAACGGTTGGCAGTGAAACCGTGTCTAGATCAAGCTATATGTTTCTGTGATGCAGCTTTTTTTCAGATGACTTTTTTGAGCACCACTTTAATTAACAGATTAAAGCCTATATCAGATCTGAAACTACGCTGCAGCTTCTTTTAGCCCTGAGGTGCAAAGCCTGTGGTAAGTTCACACAGAATTATTAAGTCACTTGCGACAGGCCGAGGCAATGACAGCTGTGTAAAAAACGCAATAAAAACACAGGTGCTCATTCTGGAAAATAGCTTGAGTTTGCACTTTTCTTCCTTGTACTGTTAGGCTATGTCACCCTGTCTTGTGTAACTCTACATTTTTTCCCCTCCATCTCATTTCTTGCACAACTTCTCCACCTCTCGTCCTTGCCATCTTTCTCCTTCTCTAGCTCTAACACATTGGTTACTTTTCTTTTCCTAGATATCGGTGCCTCATAATTGCATTTTCACATGGAGCATCTTGAGTAGACGAGTGTGCATGCATGTGAACAGATAAGTAATGTGATGAGGAAAATGGAGATGAAAAGGAAAGAAGGGAGCCATCAAGTTTTCAGGGTCATTCAACTGGGGTGACCCTAATGGCTGATTCCATGTCCTCTGAGCCATCCCATGATGCTTAGAGAAAGGATAACTCCCAAGGTTATGCATGCCTACACATGCTTGGAAAAAAAAAAAGAACTGCCCATAAATGCACTGACAAGTGAGGAGGAGTGTCGTCCCCGGCAAAGCCTGAAGGATTGTCACATTTCCATTTAAACTGCCATGTTATTACAGTAAATCACAGGTCATTCTCTTTCTCGGAGGAGCAAGGTTAGAGGACAGAGAGAGGACAGTGCGGCTGAACTTCAAACAGAACATTAAATGCCACTGATACTTTCATCGGTTAGATTACATGAATGTTTAAATATAATGGGTGTCATTTTTACACCTGCTGATTGTGCTTGTGGATTTCAGTGATAAATTCAAATGCTGGCAAGCTGTGTACATGAGGATTATGGAACACTATGGTCATGGGATGCAAGCTTGATCAAATTGAAACAAACATCTGGACACATCCTGGCAGGCTAACAACCGGAAACACACGCACACCTCATTAACCTGAGTAGCTCCAGAGTGAGACGTGATTCATTGGATTATGCCATGTTTGCTCCCACATGGTAGCACATCACGCAAGTAAATCAAGACCACCTCTTCTTGACTGAATGCTGGTTTGAGCCATCACTGTGTCAAAACATGTAGTCCTTCAAGTGTTTCTCTTTCAGTCCGTGTCAGAGTGTGTGGTTCTGCATGAGGCAGCAAATTTGTATGAATGCCCAGAAATGTGATTGTGGATTGAATGAAATTAGAGATGATGACAGGGAGGGAGTTTGGATGAGTATCCAAGAGGCACTCAGAAGCTCAAATGTTTTGTCAGCGCTGGAGGAATGAAACATCTTGCACAGTGGTATGTTGGCTTTGACTGGTTAGCTTTACTTGTTTCCTCACTTGAACAGATCCAATAGAGCAAAGAGCATCCAAGGTTGAAGAGAAAGTCTGCTTCTTTGTTGGGTTGATGCCACTGAAAGAAGTCCTGCCAAACCATTTGATGTAATTTTATTTAATGAAAAGCGATAATTGATCTATGATATATAAGAAGTTTTAAAGCTGTTTCATATCTGATCAAGTGTTTTTTTCCTCAAGATTTTCTGTGTATATACATATATGAACCCTGCACAAAAAGTAAGAAAATTCTTTGTGTGTGGTGGATTATTTCTTTGTTGTAACAATGCTACTTGTCAATAAGTCTTGTATGGGAAAGCCTGATTGTTTTCCTTTTAAATGGGGGCCACATTTGTAAGGAAAATGTATTTGTGGGATCAGCAGCAGAGTAGAATGTGGGTCGGGTCCATGAAAAACTTGCCAAATCTCCTCTGCCTATACCAATCATCTTCTTCTGTTATTGACTGCCATGACTGCCCTTCATCACCAGGCCTTCATCATCAGATATTATTTGCACTGGTGTTGGCAACATGTGCACTTGTACCTGGATATGTGGAGGAACGTTATGTTCAGCAGTAAGTCCAGATTCTGCCTATGGAAGTTAAATAGGGTCGAAGTATGGAGACGTGGAGAACAGTATGCTGATTGCTGTACCGATAGAATAACAGCTTTTGAAGGAGGCAGTGTGATGGAGTGGGATGTCGTTTCCTTCACTGGTAAAAGTAGGCCTGCCATCATTGGAGGCAATCTCAGTGCATAGAGATATAAGATCAGATTCTGCATCTGCAGCTAGTGGCGATACCATATCTCCACACTCTGGGACTGAATTCTATATTCCAAAATGGCAACACTTGCCCCCACAAAGCAAGTTTATCCGAGACTATGTCCAGAATTTGGGACATGAGAGGATGAAATGGCTTGCCTGCAGTCCGGACCTCAACTCCACTGAACCTTTATGGGATGTTTGCTGTTCCTGCCAAAGTGACCAACCCATCCACATTGTCTAACTTGCAACAAATGCAGGTTGAAGAATGGGATGCCATCCCACAGCAGTGTGTGATCAAGCTGGTGGCCAGCATGAGGAAGAGGTGCCTGCTCTTATGACGTATGTGTATGGTTCTTCCGCATGCTACTGACACCTGTGTTAAATGAATTAGATGTTAAATTGCCAATATGTCTTTCATTGTCCAAGCCATATACTCAACACTGCTGCCTATTACTTCAAAATGTGGCCCCATTTATAAGGGAAATAAATTCCAGTGGTATAAGATTCATTGCCAAGAAGCATTGTTGCAACAAAAAAATAATTCACTGAACGCAAATAATTTTTAAATTTTTTTTGTGCTAAGTTTATGAAAAAAACCTCTATTTTTATTTTGAAATAAAAGGAAATTATTTAATCACAAAAAATCACAAATGATCTACTGAATTTTAAAGGCCTGACAAAAATCAATCAATAAACATTTATATCTGTAAAACAGTTAGACAATGATAGCAATATTTGAGGCCTGTGGTAAATAGTTTAAATGTTCTTGGAAATGAAGCGTAATTCATTAACTTTTAATAAAGCCATTTATCTCACCTTAAGAATGTATTGCAAAGATTGCCTGATGATAATGTTCTGTTTTTTTTCTTTTATCTATGCTACCACTCACTGTGGCTAATGTTCTAATCACTACCTATTTTGATTGAAGCTAAATCAGCATAACCTGAGCTGCATTTATGGCATCCAGTAGTATGTGGGAGGTTTTTTGCACATGGCTGATCACCAGCATTAAACAAAATTAACACTGTGTAAAAATAGCTAGTTTTTTAATTCCATTATCCTGCTGACTGAGGCATATTTCTACTCTGCTATAACATCATCTTCTATATCCATGATGTCTATAGATCACTAAACACATTCTGTCTTTCTGCCTTTTTTATTCAGGTGAAGCACCTGCTAAATAAGGCAAAGGGAACATGCACATCTGTGCCTGACATCCTACTGCCTGCATCAGCAGTGGAGGCCAAATGGCCGTGATTGGTGGAGAGAGGACACAAAACCCTTTTTGATTGGACCAGAGCTGAGCAGAGCTGAGACTCAGCATAATCTGACTGGAGTAAGATAACTCTCATGTTGCTGGGCTTGTAGAAAATTACTACTACTTCTGTTAACACAAGCATAGAAAATATAGAAAATGAAAGAGGAAGGTGAGAATGAGAGGTACAGGACACTGCAGATCAGGGAGTTATGTAACAGCAACCTATCTGTGTCTACTTTACTGCTATCCCCACGCACAGATAATACTTCAACACAGGAAAGATGTTATCCGGTCCACGTCAACTGCTCAGTGCCAATAATAACCCATTAAGTGTTTATGATTAAGGATGACACCATTTCTGGGAAAGCCAGAGGCACCGAGATCCGAGCTCTCCTCGGACGATATTTAGAGGGCATGTTGGACATCACATCCTCTTCAATGCAAAAAATGTGAAGACACTTGCAGGGAGTCATTTAGCTAGTACAGAAGAATGATGCAACCTGAGCTGATAGCATTAAATATTAAACATCATTTTAAACCGACTGACCTCACGACTTCCCATGGAATCAAATATCACCCACAAACACACAAAGTAGCACAGATACAAACACAAACGCTGTTCACCCACATTAGGTGTACACTCCACTTAATTTGGATTTTAGTTTTTACATCTTACATGTAGATTTCTCAGTATTATGCAAGAACTTTAGTAACAAGAACACAACAAAACCACAAGCCTGAAAAAGCTGGAAGCAGTAATCAGTGACCCCATAATCATCATCAAAGACGTTCGCATGCATTTTGAATGTTGAAAATTAGAAATCTCATTGCAGTTTCTTTGTAGAAAAAAATACATACTCGTTTTTTTTTGTGATAAGTTGGCGTCCGGAGTATGTTGATCTATGTTCTGTCTTCTCACTCATATCATAACAGTTCTGAAAACAAGCCAGATTCCCATTACTGTTTTGTCTAGTTTTTCAGCTGTTCAACAATTTAGAGTCTTTTATCATATTTTATGTTTAATAATGGATTATATGTTTTGAGTGGGTGACAATGCCACATTTACTCATGCACCCCCATAACATAACAGATATTGGCTATTAAACTGTAAACAAATCAGGATATGGTGTCCACGATTTTCTACTGGGATTCATAATTTGGCTTTGTCAGACAAAAAGACAAGCTTCAGCTTGCTTCAATCAGTTTAACTAAGCAATTCATCTTTTTTTTTCATTTGTATATTTGAGCACAACCTACATTTGTGGATAAGAACAATCTTTTCCAAGTATTACTACAATAGAATTATATGTTTTATGTTCATTTTATGTTCTTCAGGTCGGATACCTTTTCTCCACTTACAGGTCTGACAAAACGTCCCCCCCCCCCACAGAATTTTCCTCAAGTACATTTATGCTGAAAATGTTAACAATATTGCATTGGTGTCTGTGCTAAAGTTAACATCCCAGTTTCACCACTGCTATCCCACAGGCAAAGGTATAAAACACAAGCTTCGTTAATGTCCACTTTATCCAATTCAGGGTCACAGGGACCTCTCACGGCTGGGAAAGATACAAACAGGACCAAGACTGAAACAAGACTCTAACTCTTAGGGTTACTATCACACCAGATAACCTAAGATGTGGGAGGAAGCTAGAGCTTCCGGAGAGAACCTGCACATGCATAGTGAGAAAATGAAACTCCGACCACGATTCAAATCACATACCTTCTTGCTGTGGAAACAGAGCTACCACCACCCCACCGTGCAGCTGGTTTAATAACAAATCACATCATTTTATCAACACATACAGAATTAAGTTGCATTTTTTAGAAATATGAAAACAGTTAAGCTTGTTTGTTGATACCACAATGTATTATTAATGGAGGGGTTTCTGATTGAAGTTAGCACCATAGCTACACAGCAAAAAGGTTCTCGCGTCCAACCTTTTTTCTGTGTGGAGTTTGGAGGTTCTCACTGTGTATAGCCTACATATGTTGGTTCTCTCCAGGTACTTCCTCCCACAGTCCAAAAACATGCATGTTAGATGAAATGATGTTTCTAAATTCTTCCTGGGAGTGAGTGAGTGATTGTTTCTCTGCATTGGCCCTGTGATGGATTGGCGACATGTGCAGGGTGCACCCTGCCTGATAGCAGACGGGATAGGCTCCTGCCCCCCCTGTGACCCTGTTTTGGAATAAGCGGATATGGCTGGATGGGTGGGTGGATGGATGTTCCAATTGAAATGATGATAATTTGGATATAAATGTAGCTGTCGCATAGGTTTAATTTAACACAAGTGCAGCCAAAGTTGTAACTTGTGAAACAAAGACATCCGCAGTCAGTTGTAACAGAACGGCAACTTGTGCCAACTGGATAGTGTGGTCTCTTAACATTGCTGCACTTACCATTCTCAGATATGACACGGATATTAATAGACCTATTTGACACTGAATTCAAATGTGTTAATATGCACTGTTGATATTTAATTCAATAAACTTTCTTCTTAACAAAAACCTGCCACAGATTTTTTATATGATACCAAATTTTTCAAAATGATAATCATTCCTGAGATTAATAAAGCATTTCTTAAAGCATGTTTGATGTTTTCAGTCTAGTATGAAACTGTCAAGTTCAGAAATCCGGAGCTTAAGTTTTCAAAGTGAGAACACTGGGTAACAAGTAACTCAAATTTAAACAAATCTAATCTGATCCAGGCCTCCCCCAGCTGTCCACTGGCCTTTCCTGCCCTCCACCTTCAGCTCCTCTTTAATCCCCCAAAGCTGTTCTCTCTTCCTCTTTCACAGCCCTTGCCCCTCATCCACTCCAGGCTCTATCAGTGAGTCCCTTTTTCCATTCCCCTCCAGACTCACATGACCTCCCAACTGTGCAGGCGTCTCGACAGCGTCACTCACCATGGTGCCACTGTTCGTGCCTCCCTCGTCCTCCTGCTCGCCTTTCACACAGTCAGTCCTTCTGGCCTGGTGTTATAGAATAAGCACCGATGGGAAATGAAAGCAGGTAGAATGAAAGAAAGTTTAAAACAGAATAAAATGAAGAGAAATGGGAGGATGTGAAGAGCTTTTCGTGATTGTAGACTTCCATTGAAATCAAAAAATATAATCCTCTTGAACAAGCTTATGTGGCCTTTATTCTATGTTTTTATTATTATTTTTCTCACTAGCAACCTGGAAAGACCCACACTGACTCCATGGGGTCCGGTCCAGTGTTCATCCTCTTATAAACAATCAGTTTCAGACCAACTTGCAAGAACCTTTGCAACACTCAAACAAGAGTGTTTATTTTGTTTTGAGAGAATCTAATCCCATTTAGCCAAATCATAGTTTAAACATAACTACCAACTTTAATCTGCACTCATTTCCATTTCTTAAAGTAACATATTAAGTGTGTTTTAATCCACGTGAAGCCTGTATTCATAAATATACGTGTCATACTCACCAACCAAGCAATCAGCATACAGCCAAACATGCTCATCATGGTCATACACATGATGAGTCTGGGCGGAATTTGTCCATCGGGTCAAGTTGCTGGTGGCTTAAAATGAGCGCTCAATGCTCACTGTAGTTTAAAGTTGCCATACATTTGTATTACTGGCAGACAAGGTCACTCGGTAAATCCCTCCTCACCCACTTTACTGCGAGTCAATTCAGTCGTTTCTTCCTTCCCCCATCTTTTCTGCCCACTGCAATTCTCTCAATCCCTCGCTTCTGTCTCTATTTTTAACCAGCTTAGCACCACTGAAGGCATGAGAGGTTTATTCTCTGCCTTCTTCCTCACTCGTTACCTGGCTGCCGATTCAAAAAGTCTGGTAATCCTATAACGGAGGAATTTCTAAGAACGCTCAGTTTTCACAATAGTAATTCAGTGAAGTCTGGAGGCCATTTCTTGTCCAAATGTGTTAATCATTGTTCTACTAAACTATATCTGAACCTCAGAAATACTTGGAGGGACTTCACTGACTCTCTAGATTTCCACATTGAGTTTCCCCACTACAGTAAGTTTAATCAATAAACAAAGACAAGAAAATGTCACAAGTCATCAATTCCAAGATCATATTTATTAATCCAGATCTTTACAGAGACGGTAAAGTCAGCATAGGGCATTACAGCTCAGCTAAACTTAGAACAATTAGAGATTTGCAGCCATAGAAATGAACTTTAACTCCAATGAAAAACAAAATCAGTGTCCATTTTGATCATATTTTTGTTTTCATTGAGCTGACCTTAGTTTTAATTTTTCAGTGGCCTCCAATTGTAAAATACATTACATCAGCAATGAACCCATTAGACATTCAGTAGTTCTTAGCATCCCGGTGTACCTGTGTGACCAGAATACAGGCAGGGGACATCCAGATTGCAGAGTCATGGTGTGCTGCTAGTCAGGCCTCACCTTCATCTGCAGTAGCACAGGCTAATCTGCAACAGTCCTGGCTCATTCAGGACAGAGCTACACACCGTGCCAGTTAATACTGTGCAGATAAGCTGCAAGACACGAATGGTTTATACATGTGAGTCAGTGGTGCAGGAGAGATGTGTTTAATCCTTAAATTCTCTATCTGTAAGAACGCACGTTAGGATCCTTTGGTGCAGATACAGTGCTTGAAATGAATCACGCTGATCTAAAAATGATCCTCTTCTTGTGCCTCTGTACAGGATTGGAGGAAATGGAGCTTAAGATAGAAAGAGATGAGTCAGACGAGAGGAGGGAAAGCATAGAACAAGTGCCTGCCGCTGTATCAGGTGAGCTGCTGCAGTCCTCACATGGGAATCTGTTGGTAATGCAGCTTCAACGCGGCCTACGCTCCCCTATCATTAACTGATTAATGCTACAGAGTGACAGTATTATCTAGCTGAAGCACACCGCCTTATAATAGGTGTTTTCTGCATTAGATGTTTAAAGGGTGAAAAGCATGACCAATCTAGCCGTTTGCTCACTCAACCCACACTGCCACCATGTGGTGAAGTAGTGGAACAACAACTGAGGGGAAAATATCAATTCCTGCAATGAGGAAAAAAAAACAAAAAAAGACATCAGACTCAAGATAAGTGATTTTATTCAGATCACGATGTACATGTTCATTGAATCAAAAAGGATCCCTTAAAAAAGTCAGAATAGAAAATAGAATTCAAAAACATTTTTACAAAACATTTCTGAGAAGCTAGTTAAATAAAATAACTTCTGGTTGGCACCAATACACTAAAAAGTAACTTTTAAGGTCATTGTGGAGGACAATTCTAAGTACTATCAGCATGTTCAACCCATGATGGACAGAAATATAATTATCCTAGCAGGTTCTGTGTCAACCACTTTTTGAACTATAAGGAACGATTTAATCCCCCACTAGAGATGAATTGCAACAGATTTCATGGTTATAATCCAGATTTAGCTTAATCCATCCGAGCACACTGGCATACATAGTAAATAATACAAATGATTGGTACAAAAGTTCAGTTTAAAAGTAACAGATATCCCTCAGAACATAGTACTGTGGCTTTTATTCAGCTATGGCTTTAATGAAGCATAAAAGGATGTAACAAAAAAAAAAAAGATGGGACATACAAATAAAAACAAGCCTTAGGCCAGTTCGAAGTTCAATCATTCTCTTCCCCTTTTTTTTTTAATTTTTTTTTTTTTAAATTGTATTTGCAGAAGAGAAGCAGAAGCATAGAGGCATTACATTGTCAAAACAAAGCCCAGATGCAAAGAGTCAAACAGGGAAAGCAAAAGTTATTGAATTAAAACACTTGTATTACTAGAAGAAGTGTTGCTCTGACAGTTAAACCCTCTTCACTGCTGTTTAAAAACCTCATGTAGTCTCGGTCTGGGCTCGTCTTGGTGCCGCCTGATTAACTGCAGCTAATAGCTTCTCCACAGGGCGCCTGCTTCACACTGACTTCATGCCAGCTGGGTTTGGAAACCAACAACATGAGGCAGATGTAACTAGACTGAGGTAACATACATCACCCATGTGTTGCATTTATCCTGACCAAACAATGTCAATAACCTTTCATGTGTTACAATAAAATAAAACCGACTCAGTGTCAACCTCATTTCTAATTTTGCATTTAGATCGTTTTGATTCAACATCTATTGACATTTAAAACATCAATATTACTTCAATTTAAAAACAATAATTCCTAAGCTATATAACAGGCTGTGTGTATACTGTACATAAGCAACATTTTGCATCTTGCTGGCTCAAACAAATCAGAGCAAGACACACTTGGACCTGATTACTTCATATTCAAGATAAATGGCAACTGGAAAACTCACATTCAACAATAAAATCTTTAACTTCCCAAGCTATTAGTCTAAAAAAAAAAAAAAAAAAGAGCAAAATTCACAGCTGTTTGACTAACAGAAAGGCATCTAATCATACATCCATCCATGTCTTCAGACGGATCCTCACACGATCATGGCCGATGACACAAAGCTGTCCTCGCGGTTGACGTTGGGGCCCTGGCTATAGTATCCGTGTTCACCGGCCATATTATAACGCAAGGCCTCACTGTTCCTAGGATCATCCCAGTCAGGGGCGGAACCAGAGTAATAATACCCACCGTTGTGTGCCCCCTCTTCATGATCATCAACTTCATCGTCATGGTAACCATTAGGGTCCTGCCAACAACAAGTAAATGTAAATTCTGAATGTTCGCATATTTCTTTCTGGGTTTTTCAAAAACAGTCAGTGGTGTGTAATTTTCCCTCGTTCCAAATCTCAGATTTACTCCTGGTAAATAAAGCAATTAACTAAAAAGGCCAGTATGCCTGAATATCGGGCTAAGCTGATGCATGTTTACATTAACTCTTGAAAACCTTGAAACTTTCAGTCTAAGGTATGAGACACTAAAATCAGAATGATTGTGTTTAGGATGAAGATGCCGTTTTAAAAGCCATTCTCTTTTGCACCTCAGCTGTTTTACAGACTTTTAAAAGTTTTCTTCCAGCATTAAATTGAATCAGTTCTTCCCTCTACCAGTGAAATATTCCCCACGCCAGTGACTGTAACAAAAGCTCAACGCATGATCAATCACCCTCACGCTTAACAGCTGTGGAGGTGAACTTTTCATGAAATTCTGCACAATTTTTTTTGCTCTTGCTGCAAATAAGTCCTGAGTCAATCTCATCAGCCCTCAGGACTCAATTCCAAAAAGGCATCAAGTTTTTTTTTTCCTAGCCATTTTTGAAAACTTCTAGTGGTGAATTTTGTAATAAAGATGTAGGAGACGGGTTGTTCTGATGCTTCTTCCATCAAGGTCTTATTTGTGTAGCCGTGTCTGCAGCAGACCATCTCTCCGGGGTCTGCTAAATCTTTTGCAGTCAAACTGGGCTCTTGATTTACTCCTACAAGCTGTTCTCTGAAAAAGTTTATTGAGTGTTCCAGGACTCAACTCGGCATCCACTGTTCTTGTGATATTCCTGGGCCATTTCTTAAATGTTTTATAGCTACTTGAAAAAAACTTATTGTCTAGCAACTTGTTGCTTCTTTGTGAGCATCAATTCATTTTAATTGAGTATTAAAAGCACCAGGCAATCGGTAAGAGGAGCTCATAAGTGCTTATTATTTTTAAAACTTGAATAAAAATTTGCATCAGATGGCCTTTCCTAATAATTATTGTAAATAAGCTACAGTCATAACAACCTGATTAAGGTCCGAGACCTTGGTAATATATGAGAGCTCAAATCTCTTGGGGAGCCAACATTGCGGTTCCGATCCCTAAAAAGAATTTGTGAGAGACAGAAAAACTCCTCATCCTGCTTAAAGCAGAACAGCTAAAAGATTTGATAAATTAAGCACGCTGTGCTGGAGAAGATCAGTGTGACATGATGGGATTTTGATAGAATCACTCGATCATAAAAGCTCGGTGTGTGTTCTTTAGTTATTAGAAACTTGAAGATGAAGAATGTACAACTGAGTTACAGTGATCTGACAGTATGTCAGCATAATATTTGTTTCTAGAAAGTGTCCTCACCGAGATTTGTTCTGCTGTTGGGGCAGGAATGTACTCATTTTGCCTTCGGCTCTCGTTGGCCAGTGGAGCATGACTCGGGTTCACTTGCTGAGAATACACAGACACACACAATCCATCAATGAATTTTAGGAGATCAAATCAATTCTGTTAACTCAAGTTATTTGTCTGACAACCCAAAACGACTGTCCGCACGATGATCTTGTTGTCTTTACAACTCTGTCACTCACCTTGGGAGCAGAGTTCTTTTTCTGAGGAGGAGGGGGCTTGTGCTTGGGTGGACGCCTACAACACAAAAAATACACGGCTGTCATGTTGAGTGACTCACACAAATTTGCGTCAGGCTGCATGACATTTCATCTAAGAGGGCAATTCATAAAGAAGACAAACAACAAATACCCAGATATAAAAAGCAAACCAAAACAATAGTGCAGTGAAACAAAGTCAGTCACACATATACTCACTCTCCGTTGAGTTTGTCATTTTTCAGTTTGCGGTACATTGCTATGCCTGTTCCAATGATGGCAATGAGAATAACCACTCCGATGATGGCTCCTATGATGCTGCCTGTGGTAGCGCCCTTAGCTGGAAGACGAGTACCTAAGAAAAAAAGAATAAGAGAGAAAATAAGACCTAAAGTGCAGGTGAACTCAGACTTCCACCCTATCATACCATTAACCCACTTGTTTTTTTTTAAGAGCTTGATAAAAACAGTAAAGTTTTGTCATATAAACATTAAAAGTAAAGCATTTTCAAAGACCAGCAAAAAATTCACCCCACAAGTTTTGGGAAGTTTTTCATGGGCGCAATCCACATACTTAACTCTGTTGCTCATCTCACAAATGCACTTTCCTTACAAATGTGGCTCCAAGGGAAACCAACAGGCTTTCCAATGGTTTAAGATTTATTGCCAAGCAGCATTGTTACAGCAGAGAAATGACTCACCAAACACAATATTTCCTTACTTTTTGTGCTACTTACCGTTTGCTGCGATTCTAAGTTATTTCCTGACTATTGGCTGACACGATAAAGTAATGTATAAATAAAGCATTATGTTCAAGTCATAACCAGAGTTCTTCTGTAGATCTTTGACACATATGATGTTTTAGCCATGAAACATTAAAGTTCCAGAAGCTAATTTTATACCGTTTGTGTCACACTTTTCTGCCACTCATACAGTTAAAAGGTCAACAAACTATGTAGCCACTTCTGTTTAAACCCCAAGGAAGGCAAATGAAAAAAACACAAAAACAAGAAAAACAAGTACAATTTGGCTGTGCTGCTACTTCTTGGCTCTGTAACCTCTGGAGCCTTCAGAGCCAGAAAAACACATACTGGCTCTGACACAGAGTATTAATGATCTTCTTACACTACACTATTTTATATATATATATATATATATATATATATATACACTTTGAGGCTGGCGTCCAATTTTAATGGTGTCAGTGCTCCTGAGGCTGAGAAT
>JBBBVU010000006.1:11055742-11070680 GCA_037177055.1 Atherinosoma microstoma
ACACACACACACATATATAAATAAGATTGACATGCATTCAAAGTCAGTTCTCCTGGTATGTGTGGATCTTATTTATTCTTTATTAGCAATATGAGACAAAGGAGAATGTTTGCACAGAGAAATTGAAAGACCAAGCTTCCTCTTATTCAAACAATTGAGATAGACTGGATGTAAGATATAAGCAGCCATTCAGGCTTTACTAGTTTGTCAGGTTTTGGGTCACTGTGTCAAGTCAGGCAGGGTTCCACAGCAATTTCTTTTTTTTCTTGGCGAGTGATCTTGAAAATTCAAAGCTGTGAAGGAGTTGTTTATCAAGTAGAAGGTGGGTTATATTGACCGACTATAAAAGCCCATTTACGAGTTTGAACGGGGCAGTTAAAGATGCACTGCATCATTTTTTTTTTTACGAGAAGCACTTGAACTTTAAAGCTCTGGTCCGTTTGACACATTTTCTTGCGATTCTATCAGGTACAGGCAAGCAAAAATGGATCAAAGACTGC
Organism: Atherinosoma microstoma; assembly: GCA_037177055.1. Classification (NCBI taxonomy): domain Eukaryota; kingdom Metazoa; phylum Chordata; class Actinopteri; order Atheriniformes; family Atherinidae; genus Atherinosoma; species Atherinosoma microstoma. The sequence goes on from JBBBVU010000006.1 coordinate 11,056,243, forward strand.
TCTCACTGCAACTCTTCCCAAGGGGATTCCGCACATTAAAGCTTTTTTCTTTACACATCCAATTAATATATCATCTTAGAAATACTGTATCCACAAAAAATACACCATAAAGTGACAGAAGATTGTAAATTAAAAGCATTTTAGATGTCTTTTCAACGTTCTGGTGTCTACAGGCAACATCTGCCACATTTAACCACCTGCTGCTTTGGAGTTCTTTTCATATTTCAGTATGTTCAAGATAATGTAAGAAGGCATAAATCAATTTTCATCTCTTAAATACTCTCTAAACACAGAATGCTTAAAATTAAGGGGGGGGGAAGAGACATGACTTTTTATAGTATTTGACAAATTTTCTCTTCTTAATTTTATCAGCCTTAGAATGCAGAATAGTCGTATTGCGACTTAAATTGTGCATGACACCTTGTTGTAAAAATCACATACTGATGCAGTGGATGCCATCTACCTCATGGTGGTGCTGTGTCTCTTTACCACTGCAGCACTGACTGACAACGCTGCATTTTAATTGTAAACCCTCACCTGCCTTGTCTTCTGTAAATCCTGTGTTTCTGCTTCCACATTCCAGTGCCGTGTCTGTTCATCATCACACCATCCTCCTCATTTTTAGCTCCCAGGATTTTTCCAAAACATTACAGAAGCCCCCCCTTTTTTTGCCTCACCTTATCTCACCGGCGTCATTCTCCAGCCAATGTCAATTTTACTCAGCAGTTTTCAATTATAAACTTGTTCCTTCCTTTCCGATAACCTCTGATGGAGAAGAAAAAAAGCTACAGGAAAAGCCAGGTTTAAGGACTGAGGTGTTGTGTGAAAGACTCAATCTGGAGAGTGTGCCCTCTGTGTTTGCTGTGGACACTAGTTACGATTAATGAAATATCTCAGAGAGAGCGAATGCATATGTGTGTGTACTGTGGGAAGGCCAAGCCTTTTTAACCCTGCACAACTCTTTGCCAAGGCCATGAAACCAGACAAGCACTTCCCCACACAATGGTGTTAAGACCACACAGCCATCCAAACAGTATAAACAATGTATGAACACTCAGCTCTGCATTAAGAAACAGCTGGCATCCTCGTTACATGGTGTGACATATTTTCACAATAACACTAGTTTGCAGCATGCCTCTTGCCTTGCAGTCTTTCCCTTCCAGACAAACATCACATGCATAACAAAGACACATCTACATACATAAAATTAAAAACAAGTGCACACAGAGCACAAGCCCCGAGGTACAAGGCACCTCTTTCAACCAGACCATGTTCCATTTTATTCCTTTTCTACACTAAATGAGAAGATTTCAAACTTGGTCCAGAGTTCAGATTTGGTTATGAGGTCAGTTCCATTCCTGTGAGCAGATCAATGTGGGGACCATCTGGTCAGAAAGACATCTTTTCCTTCTTATATAGAAGCCGTCCACTGCTCAGCCTTGCCTGCCTGGCCAGCCAGTCAACCATAGACCACCACTCCCCCACGGGGCATGGAAAGAGGACGAGGAGGAGGGTGAAGTGGGAGTGTCGGAAGAGGAGATGAGGCTCGACGGTTGGCTGACGCTCTCGGAAATTACTGTAGACCCACTTCAGCTACATGAAAATACCATTGGAATCTCTTGAGCTTTGGGATGCATGGATGAATCCTGACCAGAGCTCCAGTCAAGTTTTTCCTCTATTCTCTTTATTTCTGTTTCAAAGTAACCTCTGAATAAAAGGACTGGGGGAGGGGTCCAGGAGACAGATCAGCACGACTCAATAACTTGGTGCATGTGAGTCACTAAGGGGGAGCTAAAATAAGGAAAGAGTGACCTTCTACACAAAAGAGTATTCTTTGAGAGATGAGTCAAAGACAGATTAGTCCAAACTAAGGAGTGTGGAGAGTGACATCTAGGAGGGAGGAGGTGACAGGTTAGGAATCAAAAGAGTGAAAGAGGCAGCAGGAACAGCCAAGAGAGATGAAGGCTGTGATTAAGAGGCTGGCTTCAGTTAAGTACAGAGGGATTTCCCGGCTGCTGCCTGCAACTGGCTGATCACACACTGAGGGGGATGAAGGAGAGAGCAGAAGACAAAGATCTCACATCCCTCTTTCCTACTCAATCCCTTGTTCTCTCTTCCTGTATGTTTACGCCTCTCCCTGAAGGGATTAAGGTTAACATGCTGGCCTATCCTCAACTTCCACGTAAAGGCCGGGCTTTCACTTCCATCATCCCTCTTTCCTGTCATCCCGCACCATCATAGTTCAATTTGGGATTCGCTTGTTTGGCTCTCTAATACGACAGCATAAATCTGCAGCGTCTCCCTCTGCATCTCTTATCTCCTGTGCCTAACGAGTAGAGATAAGCCTGTTTTTATTACCCTCACTGACCTGTTCAGCAAATCGGCACAACACACACACACACACACACACACACACACACATCTATACAAGTTACTACATTGAAAGCTTTCTAACCAACCTTAAAATCAGTCCCATATATCCACAGAAGGAAAGGTTTAGATATACCAATAGCTGATTTTAGCTTAAAAGATTAGCAAAACAATCCCAATACAGCAGATGATCAAATTCATTCCTAATGGGTTGTCCTGACTTTTTAAGAAGCGACAGTTGACCAAATATGATGAAGTCTCTGCCATTTGGCTGTGAAATTATGGGATTGTCCTGGTTTTTTGTGTGTGTGTATTTCCACTTCGTGCCAACTTCCTCTCTTGCAGTCCCTGAAATCTTTCAAGTCGCAACCCTAGTATGTTATTCAGCAAAGTGAGAAATCTCTAATTAATTATATAATTCCTCTGTGTTTGATCATCACGCCACCATTAACGTCTTTGAAGGAGAAAACATTCGATTTAAAATTCTCTTTTCTGTTAGTTTTTACTTTGTTGTTTTTAAAGACGTCGGCTGAAATTTAGCGTTCAGTAAAGGTTTAAGCTAAATGTGACGTTCCAGCATTGTGAGACAAACCAGTTTCAGTGGAAATTTGAGCCTTTTGAGACATTTCTTATAAAAACACCAGGCATAGAAAAACACAAGGCTATCACAGTCACAGCAGTGTGCCTGGAGATGAGATTAGGACTGAATGAATTGATGGTCTCTGAAAGAGATTAAGATAAAGAACAGTACATGTAATGTCATTGCTCACTAAGAGAAAAGAGAAATCCTAGCCATTAGATTGTGAGGTCAACTTGGTTACACATACATCCTATCCATCTGCTGGTGAATTCATTCAGATTCAACTGTATATACACACTTGGTAATTTCCAATAATCAGCTGCAGAATGGATGAAAAAGGGAGCAGCGATAGCAGAATTGGAACCCGCCCGCCCCCCAAAAAAGTAAAATAAAAACCTTGTGGCTGCACAGACAGGACATGAACTGCAGGCCTGAACACTCATGTGTGTACTAGAGACCTACAGTGCACACACTCTTGAATTATTCACAGTCAACGCAAGTGCTGCAGCTACGTCCAACATCAATTTTAAGACAGTTGAAGACCTGCTTCTCCCACAAACACAATCACCGTCATTTACTATTCACTGCACTCAGGGTGCCATTACAATTCATTTCAGCTCAAATTGATTGTGCTTGTTCAAACAACATAACCAACTGAATGGCTCCGAGAGGACACACTCAGTCGATCTGACTGAAGGAAAACAATGACCGAGTTTTAAGTGCGTGTGTGTGAGAGAGATGCACACAGTGAGAGACTCTCCTAGGGTCTTTAGTCTGGGGAAATCAGCATTACTGGTCATTCTTAATCTTCTGTGATTCTAGTGCATTTCAACTGTCTGAGGATTAAATTCACTGACTAATGCACATACTATGAGTGCATGCATGTGTGTGTGCATGCACATTTTGGCATTTTTAAAAGCTACTTTGTTGACATTGTGTAAACTCTGTATGGTGTGTATGAGGCTGCCCTTCCTCTCCCTCTCTGGGGAGACAGTGTGTTCCCTGCCACAGTGCATCAAAGCATTCAGTTGCCTTGGGAGAAGGCAGGAGCTCTTTTTTCTTCTCTCCATATCTTCCCCCTCTTTTTCTCTCCATGGTTCCATCTTCCCCTTCCATCTCTCCCATTTCTTCCCTTTCTGACAAGGTCGCCGTTCCCCTCTTGCTGTCTCCCTGTCAATATTTACAGTCCACTTTACACTGGCACAGGGGTGGTCAAATGCAGCCAGCAGAGAAGGCAGGGGTGCATTAGCCAAATGTAGCTGTCCACTCAGTACATGAATGATCTGTTGTACTACAAACACTCTGCTTCCCCACACACACAGAGACACAGAAGGGTGCCAGGTAACAGGCAGCGCTGGATACAGCAAGCACATACTTAACAGAAGAGTAGCAAGTGCTCTAAAAGCACAGGTCAGACTGTCATTACATCTATTGGAGCACATTATTTTTTAGAGTGATTTTTGTACTCTCACATATCCAGCACATTAAAGTCATTATGGTACGTTACACAAACGTCTGAATATGAAGGTAGAACCACTAAAATGCTACATGTGGAATAGCTGCATGCAGAACCAGCACAGTCACATGCATCTTGTCAATACTTGATTGGGTTCTGGGGACCTTTGTGGTTGGTTAAAAACTTAGGTCCTGTCCTTCCAGAAGCAGTTGTTGCCGTCTGAGACTAGACAAAGGGTTGTAGTTTGTAAAAAATCTTTAGGTAGGTGTCAAATTTATGCCAACAAGTATTGAAAACCAAAGTTTGCAAACAAATAAATGCATTTTAACAGGATAAACAGTAATGTGATGTTAAACACTTCACTGACAGTTATAATTGCTGATGCGTACACATTTAAACTGTACCAACTGTGATCTTTATGTATCAAAAGTAAAGCGTTAAAGGGTTTTTGCCACATAACAAGTATACACCTTGGTAAAACACCTGTGTCCTTGTTAAATTAGCATGAGAACTGAAAGGTGGTCTTTAAGAATGTATAAACAACGGTTTTTTAAATCCTGTTAATGCAGTAGGTTGTATCATAAGGACATATAAGGAGATTGCAGAAACTACAAAAATTGGGTTCAGAAATGTCCAACGCATGATTAAAAACTGGAAGGATAGTTATGACCCATCATCTTTTGATGAAGAAATGTGGTCGAAAAAAATCCTGAATGATTATGATCAGCGATCACTTAAAAGTTTGGTGGAATCAAGTAGAAGAAAAACTATGTTTAATAGTGAAAGTAAGAGCAAATCTGGGCTCAAATTGTCAAAGAGCGGTTCAGGGAGCATGAGACCTTATTTCCACACATGGATTGGCCACCACAGAGTCCAGACCTTAAACCCATTGAGAATCTTTGGGATGTGCTCGAGAAGGCTTTGCGCAGTGCACGGACTCCCCCATCATCAATACAAGATCTAGGAGAAAAACTAGAAACACTGGAAATAAATCTTGTGACATTGCAGAAGCTCATCGAAACAAAGCCACAGCAAACACATGCTCTAATCAAAGCTCAAGGCGCTCCAACATAATGTTAGTGTGTGTGCCTTTTTTTTTTGGGTGGTATCGTTATTTTGGGGCCAGGCAGTGTATGTTAAATGCATGAGAAATTAACATTGCTTTTCTGTTGGAAACCTGGAAACCAGACAAATCAAAGAGTTCACTTTTCTTCTGGTAAAATGCCTTGAGGCCTTTTTCAGTTTGAACTCATTTTCACCCAACTTTCTCCATGTTGTCTAATATGGAACGGCACTGCTGAGGTCCATGCCTCATCACATACATTTCATTGCTCCCAGTTGGGTGTCTATTCCATGCAGAGAAATTTTGGTCAGCACCCCATTCACATTGCCCCAAGCAAAAGAAAAATTGAATATAATGAGGTTCCAGATTAAGTTGCATTTACACATTTGTCTGACAATAAGCTGACACTTCCTTACATCTTGTGAATGAAGACAAAAAAAAGATCTAGCCTGCTGAGATATTTTTCAGCAGGAGATTTTCCAGGTATTCTATATTTTTCTATAATATCACTTTGTCTATTCTGCCCTGACAGAAGAAAAAGTGTAAACCCTGATGCAATTTTTTTACATATTGGTGCTGGAAATAGCAAAACAAACAAACTGCCTATTAACAGAACATTGAGATGACTACAAGTTAATAAAAAGCACATTAATTACGACAGAAGATCCTGATAATCATTTCCCACAATAAAAGCACATTCAGTAATTTTACACAACAAGGCGCGTATTGAAAATGTATGAAATCTGCACGGTAACTTTTAACTTATCTTGGTTTTAATCCATTTAATTTAGGATTTTATTAGGATTTCTTTTATGATTCTATCGGGATTTTTGCTATTTGTTGCTGCCTTTTACTACTTTTTCATGCTTTCTTTGCATCATCTGTAATGCTTGTAATGCAGCTTATATTGCAACTATAACTTTTCTGAGCTGAAACCATGATGCCAGATGTTCCTGTGTGCATGTGGTGCTGAGCTGTATCTGTTAGTTTATGTGCATTACACAAAGAGGAACAGCAGTGGGTTAAAGAGGATGTCCTTTTTTTGCACAGATAAGGTAGAACTTACATATGAAAATGGCTGCAGAGTTAACATGTTTGCTACAACGTGCTAAATACTGAACAAATAATAAAATCTAAACTGTATGAATATAAATGTAGCCTAGCCGCATCATTGTGACCAGTCCACACAGTATCAGTCGTATTATAAAAATTAGCCAATACTTGGCATGTTCTTAAAAGTCCCTCTTGTTTTTGCTTATTTTTCAGTTCAAATGAGTAATTGATAAGATAACAGAGCTGAAGAAAAAGTCACCTGAATGAATGAATGAAAGAAAACATGCACCGTGTCAGGTAAAACTTGGCCCTTTTGCAGCAATTTTTGAAGACAACAGTTAAAAAATACACATTATATGAAATGAGATTTAGTCTGGAAATGGGTAAAAATAATCAGCAATGAGTGTATCTGTATTCTTGCTGAGAGTAAGGCTCAACTCTAATCTGCTCACCCTCCCTCCATGAAGGAAAGTAACTCTGTGTGGAGTCACAGTGGAGCCTGTGGAGGGTCTAATGAAGGGGTAAGGCTGAAATACACGGTCAAACCCTGGGAAGCTCTGGCCCTTCTTGGACAAAAATGGGAACTTTAAATCATCACCTGCTGGAAGCAATTTACTCTTGTTCATAACCTACAGGAGATATATTATATCAAATCTTATGTCATCAAAGGTGATGAAACATTTTCGGAAATGCTTCGATTTGTCTTAAACCTTTTTTTTTTTTCATTAACAACAGTCGTAATAATCATTATCCTAAAGAACTACCTTAAAACAACAGATTTAGAAAGTGCTGGCAGGAAACATCCGTGGAATAGCGTATAATGTAAACATTTATCATTTCAAGAAAGATGAGTTAACTGGTTAAATTTAACCTCTTTAAGACTGTGTTTTGATCATCTTGTAAACAGACCAACAGGATACAAACACTATTCACATGTAAAGTGTAAACACAACATCATCTGAACCTTATTTCAAGCATTGGGAATGTTATCATTTCTGGATTAGAAGTATACATTATAATTGACATCTTGACAGCATTTACTGACAAATCTGTTTGCATGTAACTTAATTTACAATACACATTAACTACACTGTATCCACCCACACATGCATGTTGGGGTCTGCAGCTGTAGGTATGTTATTAAAAATGACTGTGTTCTATTTCTATTCAATGAAATGAAACTAAGTAAATTTAAAAGTGGTCACAGTTTTATTCCTTAGATAAGTAGACATAAGCAAGGTGTTACATTATTTTCCATATGTGCAAAAATACTGTAACTAACTGTAAATGTTGCAATCCGAGAATATCTTGCAACCTATTTCATCCCACCATGCCTTCAGGCTTTCCATCCATCTTCTCAGCATGCTTTCACTGCTCTCCTCACCCCAACCCCCATCACCACTCTCTTCCTCCTCCTTCCTCTCTTCTGTGAGTGTCACCGCAGCCTTTAGGCCAAGCAGTCAGGAGCAGCTGGTATGTTTACCTGCCCTCCTAACCACTGCAAACCTCTGGCTGGAAGGAAACTCTCACCTCATTACCCACCACTCAGCTTCACGTACAACTTAAAACTCTGATATCCTCTAGGATTTCTCCCCTCCAGTCAGAATGCTGCACTGTATTAGCCACCGTATGCTGCAATTTATTCAGCAGCCCGCTGAGCAAAAATATAACACGTAATGAGAGAAGGGAAAAATATAATTTTGAGGACTTGGCTACCCTTCCTTTTCCTCCCTCTTCCTCCAAGCACGGAGAGTCATTTCACTCACTTCTTTCAACTCTCACCGACTCATGAGAGTGCTCATCATGTCACCCTCCCACCAACTTGCTCACACAGAGTGCCAGAAAAGAAACAAGGCACAAAAGAAGAGACAGAGATGGAAAAGGAGGGAAGAGAGTGTCGAACATATAGGAAAGAACAGAGAGAACTGAGAGAATAGAAGATTCAGTCTGGAGGGTGGAGAAGAATACGGTGAAGATGTGTAGGAGGAAAAGAAAAGTCTGTGTGGCACAAAAGAAACAGCAAACGTCTAACTCCTCCTGCTTGATGACAACTAATCATACATCGGCAGAATTTTCTTTTTTGTAAAATAATGATTTCCTTTTAAGTGTTGTTTACTTTGTTTGTACCCGTTGTATTGTTGACCTCAAACTAGGCAGACTAAAACAGCCTCACAGAGTCCTGAGAGTGCCATAGCAGTAATAGGTCCCATCTCTCCCCCAAATGGCCTCTCATCAGCCACTGATTAATGACACACAGAGCCATAATGGTCCTGCGCACTCTCCACATTCATTCACTTTCCTCTTCATCCAACGCCCCTGGAGAGAAACAACAACAATGCGAGCTGTCGAGACACCCCAAAACTACGCTCTTGCCGAACCTGAATTCAAATGCTCATTAAGGAAAACATTGCCTCTATTGCCAGTTATGCATTGCCACTGGGAGCCAGTGGACAAAGAAACAATAGAATACAGAGGAGATGGGAAGGTGCAGAGGAATGAATTTATGGTTCAATTTATCTGTACGGAAAGAAAAAATGGTTTCATTATTGCTTAAATGTGTTTGATTGGTTGGTTGTCAAGGAGCACTGGTGATGGTTTAAAAAAAAAAGAAAAAAGAAAGGATGCAACTCGTATTCGAGCAGGAAACTTGCGCACACACTCGGATGTATTTCTGAACTCATCTGTGGTTTGGAGTGTATGTCCTTTCATTTTTGTGTATGCTGTACATGCATTAGTATTCTCAGTGGTCATCAGTGTGTCTGCCGTACAGCTCGGTCAACAATACATCAAATTACAGTGCTGATGTAACTCACTGCGCTGCGTATTTAACATGCAAATAAAAATATATAAAACGTGAGCGTGTGTGCCGGTAGGCATTCGTGTCAAGGCCTTGCACAAGTAGAAAAGCACAAGTGCACAAAGTCATCAACGTACACACTGATGCACGAGCACGGATGCAAATATCCACGGACACACTGTAACCCTCACATGTCAGGAATGAAAGATGCCAAACTGCTCCACATATGTCAAATGACATTATACCAAGCAGCTGCCGTTAAAAACCCCCACAGCATCAATAATGAATAAATATACATTATCATACTCTGCATTGTATTAAAAGCACTGAAGGCAATGCTGCTGATTTCATTGTTGCAAACTAAAAGTGGTTGCAGGCTCACATTAGTTAATGGAAATGCTCTCTTATATACCATCTATCTTAAAATTAAGACATAACCAAAACTCTATCTCCTGCTCTCCCCTCCTCTATGGAAGCCGTGTATTTATCAGTGTCTGTTTCACATCGGCACTATTTTTTTAAATCTATGTTTAGTGTTTGGAGTATTTGTGTGAGGTAATCAATAATGTTTCAGTGAAGGACACTTAAGGAGCAGATTGGAGCCCAAATCCAAGCCAGCATGCCAGGAGCTCATTGCGACACCTAACCTAAGTGCAGAGAAAGGACACGGAGGCATGCGTGCACTCTTTTACACCCACAGATATGCCTGTGAACTCTTAATGGGGTCTTCAAATACATTTAAAAACATTTACACACTGCTGCATTTAAGCAGGCTAACTAATGAGTTATTGACCGATGAGCCTACACACTTACACACCATTGCACATTGAAATGCATGTATTCCACACGTAATGAACGTGACTGGCGTCCTTGTCACAAGTAGACATTGTGCCGTTACGGGAGTGCCTTTATATGCATGTGTGTGTGCACACACACATGTGCCAGGCTGACTATGTGTACACAAGTCATTATTAGAGGTTTAGTGTGTGCTCACCAGTCAGTCAGACTCCAGTCAGAGGAGTCAGCTTAAGGGCTCATAGCAGCTCCCTGAGGAGACACTAAATACCATCAGCCGTTTAAATCCATCCATGACCATTTTAAATATGCAGCACACACTCACTCCATTTTTAATAAGGGCTCTGAGGAAGACAGAGGGAGGAAAAAAAGAGGAGAGGGAAGAGAGAAACAGGACGGCAGACTGAGAAGTGAGAGGAAGGAGTTTGAGGAAAAAGGAGGTGAGTGGAGTCTGTTGCATTGATTTAACTGGCAGTTTGGCAGCAGCGCAGATTCGCCCGGAAAAGCCACAAATGTGTCAGAGCCAGTTAGGCACGCAAGAAGAGAGGAAGCAAGCACCCAGCAAAGTCACATTTGCAGATAACATATACACAAACACTCAGAGAAAACTGTGCAAAAGCACCTGTGCAAAAGAGCAAGTGAAAGCAGAGGATGATGCAGAAGGGTTTTGAAGCCTTTCGGAGGAAAACCAGGTGTTTCTCTCCAAGTCAAAAATAAATACTATTACACACACCCAGATGAGCAGTAAATTTCTCCTTAATCCCTGGCTTAACTTAGCTCAAAAAGCAGTCTTCTCTGCTCAGCTTTCAAAGCACACCTGAGTGTGTGTGGCTGTGTGCACAGCCAGCGGAACAGCAGGGTAAAGTCGGTTGTACATTTTGAACTGAGGCTGGATGAGATATTAGGATCAAAGTCGGGAACTGGAGAGAATCAACTGATCTTAGCTCTGAATCCACATGCAACCCCCAGACAGACTACCTGATTAGCTAGGGTGTTTGTGTCCTACATCCAACACGAGAGGTGAAGGGAATATTGATGACAAAGCTCAGGGCAAAGCTGTAGAAGGCTCAAATTAACACAATTCAATGCAAAAGTTCAGAACTTTGACACTCATCTGAGCTTCCTTTGTAGGTGCACTAATAGATCCTTAAATATTTGCCTCAGTTCTTTGCAACCAATTAATATATGTTGGATTATCAGTTCTGCAGACTAAAACAAGGCCATTATTTCCTTTGTTGAATATTTGATATGAATGAACACAAACTACAAAGTGCTTCTGCTAGTGATTGTTTGATTTTTAAAATGATAATTCAAAGCTGTTTAATCTGTAGTGATACAGCTATTGAGCCTGTAGCTGTGACGTGTCAAACCTGTTTCACGTTGCAATATTTTAAGATAAAACCCTTATTTTTTATCATCGGATCAACGAATTGCTTAGTAAAATCATTTTTATTCTACATAATGCAGACTATATGTTTGCACGGAATAGAATAACCATGTAGAAGGTGTATGGAGTAAGACTTTATATCACAGATTGACTTTGCAGCAGGCTTTTTACTGTGATGATGGAAACAATATTTTTAACCTGCAGCTCTACAAAAAACACTTAAAAACACTCCACTAAAGCTCATGTGTCAACAGCACTTACTCAACAGGAATGATGTCCTTCTCTGTGAGGTAGATCAGTGGCTTGCCTCACACCATTTCCTGCCTCGATAAAAACACAAAAACACACCCGTACAAGCTGGGTCCCTCTCGCTCCAGGTGACAGGTGTGTCACAGCAGAGGGACAGGAAACCCGGTGATCCCACCTGACAGGATGAATGACCAGTAAGTCAGGTAGCCGGCTGACTCATGAACCGAGAGAATAAGCGCCACTCTTTTGTCACGCTGGCTGCATTTCGTAGATGCGGGTCTTTTCACAAAAGAAGAAAAGGGCGACTGTGTCACTCTCAGTTTACACAGTGATACACACACAGAGATGCCGAGACACTCCAGACAACCAAGATATAGATTAGACATGGTATGTTTTCATTACCTTCGGAGCCACAGATGACACTAGTGCCGAGACCTCCACTCATCTGGCTGTCAGTAAAGACACAATAAGACAGTCACACTTTCTTTGACACACCACTCTGAAATGTTAATCACCACAGAAACCCATTATCTTCACATCCTCTTGCTCCCACCCTCCATTTGTCTTCCTCTCCTTTAAAAACCTGACAAACTCATTGCTCGTTACTGGAAAGTACCATTGTTTCATTGAGCGTACATGTAGAGAGAGACAGAGACATGAGGCGGAGGAGATAAGGCGAGAGGCAGAGGAGGCCTGCCTGACTAGTGACATAAATTGGGGATCATAAAAAGTGTCTTCTTGGAATTAATCTGCAAAGAATGAATAAAGTGAAGTACCTCAGGGAGAGGTGTGTGTATGTGTAGATGGGTAGCGGGGGTTCCTCTTGAATCCACACAGAGCAGACAGGAAAACAGGAAGAAACATGAAACACATGACTTTCAAAGTCACTCATAAAGCTTGATGACCTAGATTTCCAACACTGTATGTGTGTGTGTTTATTATTATTAGTCAATAGAGCAACGTATGAGTATGTGTAGCAGTTTGTGCCTCAGCTGTAACACACTCCTTGCCTCTCTCTCTGCTGCAGTGCCTACAGGAAGTGCCACATACATCATGAAATTTATGCATACTGAATGTCAACACCGATGCGTAATTTTTGAAGTAAAATGCTAAATGTCACCAAACACCAGACCCCGGCCCGACTGTCGATGGGAGTCGTATCACCAGAGGATGTGCTGCCAGGCTGCAGTCGCCACACCAGCCGTCACACCAGAACTGAAAGGCTACAACAGCACTGTGCACAGTTGTGGCAGCAGTGGCAGAGTAGGCGACAAGTGAAATCGGGGAGGACAAGCAGGGAAATGGAAGCAGATTTGAAGAGGAGGGAAATAAGACAGGAGTATTTTTTTCTTCTTTTCTTTTTCTTTTTTTTTTACATTGAACTTAACAGCTTTGCAAAGAAAGTAAAAGAACATCACACCCTAACACATGGTGTAATGCTGTAATGGACATTTGTGTAAGATTTAAGCCATTAAAACACCCTCCACATTTTAAATTAATGTATATGATCTATAGCCACAAGACTTTTGATTTTTCTCTGATATTTATTTAGTTTATGCAAAGTTTGGCAGCATAACATGACTTTATAATGACAATAAGTGTCAAAAAGGCTAATTAAGAATAAGCCTGGCTCCTTAAAATTTCTTATTACCTGTTATTTTTAGAGATATCTAACAAAGAATAATACAGCAAAAATGAACAGGAGGAAAGCTCGAACATCTCCAATTACACCAGATATCAACAGAAGATTAAAATCTGGACACCTTTCACTCAAGTTATAACCTCATCTCAGCATGAGAGATGTAGGTAGCACAGCAAGTGACAAGAAGTATAATTATTTTCAATTTAATCTCAAAGAGATGGCTTCGCAGCTGTAACTGCAATTGAAGGCTAGTGGTTGTTTCCACTTGTTGGGTGGATTGTGGCTACATATGGCTGACATCCAGTTAGAATCTCCAGTTGAGTTCATTGCTTCTGGATCACAATGTGTTTTGCATAAATTTACATCTTACACTGACATTTGTTCCAAATATTGGAAAGATAATTAGATTGTTAATGCAAGGCGCAAATAGGGTGTGAAAATTACATTTAAAGGCGGTGTAGAAACATACAGTATATCTACAGGATTTATGTTCTTGTTACTATGAACCAGATCAGACATCACTTTACTTTTTTTCGAAAATGATGTACAGAATGAAAAACAAGAGATGACAGTCCGCATCATAGTTGTATCTTTCTTGCTACCAGACAGGTACAAAGAAGTGGAAATGAAGACTTAAGGAATAATCCATCCACCCATCAGTTTTCTATGCCGCTTATTTCAATTCAGGTTCGCGGGAAAGTTCAAATATGTATGCATGTACTTCCCATCTATGCATGTTCTCCCACGCGTACATGGTCAGAGCAATGCAAATTCAGCACATAGAGGCCACTGTTCGAACCCCTCCCCAGCCAAGGCTTGAACCAGCAAAGTTCTTGCTATGAGGCCGCAGTGCTGACCACCATACCACCTTAGAGATGCATTACGTAGGTTTACAACCATAAACTCTTCCTGCCGGACTCATTTGATGACAGTGACGTCTATTATGTGCATTTCTGGAACCATTGATTATGAGTACAGAGAACTGGTCTGTCAGTTTGTGAGATGGTGCAGTAACAATCACCTCATCTTGAATACAAACAAAACAA
>JBBBVU010000006.1:11070780-11100011 GCA_037177055.1 Atherinosoma microstoma
AAAAAAAACCCTCTGCTACAACAATAATTTCCCTCAAAAGGGATAAATAAAGTATTTTTCATTTCATTCATTTCATTGCTGCCCAGCAGCATCCTAAAGCTGAAACAGCACAATACAACTTGTTCTTTCTGGGACGTGGCATGATGTCACAGCAGAGTTTTGCTTTACGCACCACATCACATGCTAGCAAACTGATATAAACACATCGGCCGTTTTGAAAGTGCATTGCGACTGATTCAGCAAAGAAAAGCAAGAGGACACTACCAGAGGAAGAGAGGGAATGAAAGAAAGAGTTACAGAGCAAGAGATAAGGAAGGGGTCAAGAAAAGACTGTGTTTTACTGGCTAGAGCTCACAGTGCAGGTAGGATTCAAGATGCATGCTGAATTAGCCGTCGATAGGGCTAACTGAGAAAAACTGCAAAAACTCAATGGTGTGTCTTTAAGGAATAAATTATTTTTAAAAAGCTGGTTGTGATAAAACACAAAGTTATTGCTTAAAATACAGATGTTGCTGCAAATTCTACAATCTGGAGACACTGCAGCAGTTGTCTGGTGACTTAGCCTGAGGCAGCAGTGGGGATGTTTAAGGCCTGCGGTGTATCCAAGACAAGATATTCCTGTTCAGTGAGCTGGTCATTGTTTAAATGAAGACATGGTTTAAAGAAGCTATTCAAAGGAAAACTGTCAAACAGATAGTTGATGGTTTTTGTAATTGCTTTTTAGATTCTCCCTCGTGCTCTTCCCACTGCATATGCAGCCTTAATCTGCTTAATTGTGATAATTGCAACAGGAATCATCCAAAAAATCATGTTCCTTTCCTACAGATTTTCCATCTTCATGTTGTATTTGATAAAGATCCAATTCTAAAATGGAGAATCTTCACATTATCTTCAACTCATAAACATAAATCATCTCAGGATGATGATGGATCTCCGTTTCTGAGTAATAACACTAAAACTTCAGCCAACGGTGTTCCTTTGTGGAGTATTATACAACAATGAAGGTCAGCTTTGATGTTTTGGATAGAAAATTAACTTTTCATTTTCTCCTATTTACATTTTCTGTGTTCAAAAATTCTTAAATTACAGTAAAAAATGTGTGATGTGCGGTCACAGCGACTTTGACATTTTGTCCAGTTAAATCTAATTAGCACATTCTTCAGTCCAAATGAGCACCTCTGTCAAATTTGAAGATATTCCCCTCATGTCTTTCCTGGGAGACCTTACTCAAGAGAATGTGACCGACAACAAAGAAAACATAATACCCTCTGCAGACCAATCTGGTTAAGATAAGAAGTGAGAAAAGCTGACCTTTTACGGTTTTTAAAATATATATTATATCATTCATTGTCCTCACCCACTTTATTCTCATTACATCCAAAGGGAAGGGGAAAATAAAACCACAAAAACACAACCATGCACACACAGGAAATTTGAGGACAGGGCGAATAAGTAGCCAGTGATGCAGACGTACAGCTTAAACTTTTCCTCCGAGGCAGGAGACCACCAGCTGAGCTCCTAAAATGAAAAACTACACTATTAATATGTATGTGGTGAGTGGGCTTCAAATATTTTCAATGACAGGGGGGTGGACAGTGCATGTGCATACACACAAACACCACTACCAGGCAGCAGCACTCATATAAAGAAATTTGATATTCTTGGTTTTTAAAGTGCTGTGTTTGTGCTTGTGACCTTTAAGGTTGAAGGGGGTGAGTAATGAGAATCGGGGCAACTCAGCCAGGCCTGCCTGTGAGGCTGCTGAATGACGGACAGAGATGGAGGGATGAGTGAAAGACAGAGAGAGAAAGTTTAAAAAAAGAAGAAATATGAAGGCACTGTCATCGCATTTCTCCTCCCTCCAGCTCCCCCAGCTGCTGTTCTCTCTCCCTTTCTTGATCACTTATCAGTGTCACTCATCTATCCATTCGCCCCCAACCACTTGTGCGGCCCTCCCCTCGCCTGCTCTCTCCTTCCTCTTTGTTCCCTCTCTTTCTTCATCCACACAAATGACTCAGTGAAACAGGTCAAGTGTTACAAAATTTCCCCTGCAGCTCAACCTGCCTAATACAAGGCCTGGCTCATTGCACCAAGACAAGTAATCCTCCCCCCCCACTACCACCAACACACAATGAATAAGCTCATAAAATGCAAAAAGAATTTGCATATCCATTATTTACATGTACGCCAACTCATCCCACTAAACATCAAATGCATCCTGTAGCAATATTTACCATTTTTTGCGCTAAATTATCACAGTCAAGATGTCAAAATCAAATTTCCACTTCTTCACATCAAAGTCTTTCTGACTGTGCGTGGAAAACAGACATAAAAAGAGATTTTTTTTTCCACAAAGAAAAACATCCTCATATTAAAGATGAAAAGCCAGTTGATTAAATGATCTACAGATAAGCTTTAAATTATTTCCAAATGTTTAGCTTTGTTAGTTTTGGACTGCAACTAAGTAAAGTTGGTGGTCTGAACCCAACACCATGGGTTTTCAGAAATTATAGCATTTTATGCTTCGCAGATCACTTCGAAATATTCAGCAAATTAGTTGGCAATACAAAATAGCACAGCTGAAGCCATACATTTCATTACTGCAGCAAATAATGCACCTAAGCCAACGTAAACACACTGTCACACGCACATTGCCTGCACCTTTTTCTACCTTTCCTACCTATTCACAATAACAAACAGCAATTGGAAGACAGAAAAACTCTGAGGTACATGAGTACAAGTTGTATCAAGAGGAGGACAGCAGAGTAAAGGGTCTTAAAATAGGATAAATGACCAGGAAAAAGTAACGTCAACACACACCTTTGCCCTTTAACACAGCCAGACACACACAGAGACAAAAGCAGGTGCCTGACAGCAGAGCATGCACGTGCGCTTGCTCTCCAGGCGGGAGGGCTGTGATATAGAAATGCAGCAGCTTCATATATCAGGATGGTGGAGACCTATGCAGGATAAACGACTTGCGAGCAGTACCTGGACAGTGTGTGTAATACACAGATAAATAACTGGGAGCTGGAAGCGATATGATGACAAGCAGACTCCTGGTAAGAGCATGTACAACAACACAAGGCGATAAACAGACTGGAAGCGTGAAGATTGGATAGAGTGCACTCTTGTTTATGAGAGTTTTGTTTGTCTGAATCCTCAGAGAGTAACAGTCATTTGGGAGGGTAATGACTTAGGAAAACTGAAATGTACTGGAACACAAATTAATCAAAATGCGAGCCTTGTGCTCATGCACCCCAAGTGTGTTCTGTATGGTCTATTTTTGTCATTTATACCATGTTATTATCTCACAACTAAGAAGTTCCAGCTATTACACACTGCGAACAGAGCATAATTCCCGTATGCGCTTCCATTTGCCGCTCCTGTTGCAGGCTAGTCAGGATCAGAGGTCTGAGGCTTCGATGAGCCATTTTGTGCAGTCAAGGTGGTGAAAATGTTGTGAACTATGAAAATGTGTTTATAAACATATCACGTGGGGGAGCCCTATGATGCTATTCTGAATGACATTTAATTTCCTTCCGTGAGATGAGACCTATTGTCCATTCAAAACTATATTTTCTATCACTGCCCAAAGCTGACAGTCAAAAGGACTAGGGATGGTGCTTGGCATGGCAATGTTGAGTTATTCTTTAAATAGCTCCATCTCCCTCATATTAAACTCTGAAGTGTACTTCAGTGGTGGCTCTGAGGACTTACCCATGATGCCTCGGCTGTGGCATCGAGCGACAGGCGATGTTGTTGAAATCACTGCCGACTTCTCCCAGAGGAGAAGAAGGGTTAATAAGGGGACAGAAACATACGGAAGACTCCCAGCAGGAGTTACACTGAAGTCATGGATCAGCACAGCGGCTCTACATTTGGCACACACTCACACAGACATGTAAAGATACAGAGACATGACTGAAAAAGACTGTCTGACAGCTGTTTGATGTTGTGCATACAGATTTCTGCTTCCCAAAGCAATGTTCAAAAGTGTTCAAAATCAATTATATATTTTCCTCTTTGAATTATACAAGCCACTCTACTATGACACATTGTAAAACAAAAACACAGATGTGGTGCTCTTTAAAAGATCTGTGGCGCTTCAACATTTAGTCAACAGTAGAAAAAGATACTGAAGCGGCAGAGAAAAAGATGTGGCTGAAAAGTTGATTAGAGGATATGTAGAGTCTAGATAAGATGACAGATGAATTGTGGAAGGAGTCTTCAAAGACACAAACAGACATGCACGCACAACTTTGAGAAGCCATGGCATTCCTGTTCTCAGCATGGCTGTTGATATCAAACAAGGAAAGCAGAGGAGACTTGAACACTACAGGGACGGGGAAGTGGCTGGCTCAGATAACATCACTGTGGACTGCTGGTGAAAGCTCACAGTCCAGTCCACTCCATCACTCCATATAATGTACCAGCAGATGTACACAGCCAACCCACACAGTAGATAAATACAAAAATGGCAGATGACTCAGAGTTGTTGCAGCCTAGTTTCACCAGATACTGGGACATAAAAACATTTCACCAGTCCAATTTGCGGATGTTTCACATTTGTTTTTGCAGGTAATGTGACAGGAGCGGCAGCCAAAGAGTAGGCCTATTACATAGTAGGTGAATAACAATGTATAGTTTTACAGTAAATCTGCTATCAGATCCAGGAAAGTTTGTGTATTTTATTTTTCTTGCAATGAATGACTTTACTTCCTCATATTTTTGCTTGCCGTCATATTTTTACGGCTCTTTTTGCTTAAACATCTATTAAATTTATTAGTTAATCCTGATTTAGAGAGTCTTTTTTTTATACAACACTCTGAATATATGAAGATGAACAGATTATATAATTGATTTCAGAATAAAAAAAACAGAACAATAAATATTCAATTAACATAAATGATCAATATGATGGTGTAGTTGCAACAGTTTGCAGACTCGCAGGTCTTCATCCATCTGGTTGTAAAATGGCTACATGTGCATTTAATGATAGGTAGTTTTTGAACTCATGACAGGTGTAGGAACTTCCACCAAACACAAGGTAAACACAGTTGTCTTGAGACTGAAACAGGTGGCAATGCATCTAAACCTGAACTTCATTTGTTGTTCAGCAGCTTGTAAGGGTTTAAGTTATTAATAAGTTGTTGATGGAAACAGTAGCCGGGTTCCCTCCAAAATCTAAAGCCAATCACAGTGTTGAATTTGTGCTGGAAAAGCTACAGGGTCTGATTTGGCTTTATTTGGCAAAATCTGAAATAAATAAATAAATAAATAAATCTTGAATCCCCACAAATGTCTCCTTTTTAGCTCTATTCTCCACCTTCTTCATTATATTTGTTTTACACCACATAAGTTTATGCGCTGCTGTATTTACATAATGTAAAGGGATTGACATGTTTGTTAAACTGGAATAATAAAAAGTCTTTTTCCATTAAATTCTAATTCAATTCTGACACACCCAAAGTGGATAGAAATTCACAGCAGCATGAAAATTCTTTGTTCATCACCACTGAGATAACATTTACCATAAACTCCCTAACAGAAAAAAAATGCATTTGTATTCAGATTTCATGCTGTCAGTGAGACAAACATGTGCACAGCACTTACATGCACAAATGAACATGAACACAATCATTCCACCCCCCCCCACCCCCAATTTACTACAAACTTGGCAGTCCCCATAAGGATATCTCATGTCCCCAAGATCAAATATTTGCAGACTTATTTTGTTTTTATCTCCATATTCATCTCTCGTTCTGTAGGTTTATATCTGAGTACACGCAGACGTGCTCATGCCAGCGCGTGCATGCACTTCGTAAGAGCCGCCTGTTGAGACGGTGAATTAAACAGCAAGAGCATTTGATCTGCAAAACACTTCGGGGCAAATATATACACACACACACACAAAAAAGAGACAACTGCACATGTGAACACACACACAGGCTTGCATACAGCATCAAAATCATTTCCGTCACAGAAGCTATTCTTAGGAGCAGCAGCAAACCCATTCTTTCCCTGATATAATCTCTTTTATTCATACCCACGCAGACACGCACACATACACAGGCAGACATGTGCACACCTTGCTCAAAGCTACACTCCCTGGTGGTCATACTGCATTCACATGATGTTCTTTGTTTTTTTTTTTGCTTTTTCAGAACAGGATTTGTTCCAGGTAAGTCCCAGCATGAAGACCTTTTGGGGGATTATTTAACTGACAACAACACGAGCACACACGCAGCATCTTTTAACTAGTGGTGGTGGGTGTTTGTGCAGGTGTGTGGAGGTCAGCGGCATTCCAAGGACAGCAAAGCTTCTTTTTTTCAGTCTTACTAATATAGGCAGGCAAACGCGCGCGTGCACACACGCACACACACAATCTGGTCTATGAGAAGCTAAATCAACACAGCTGCAACAACTCAGCCCTCGTCGCTCTCCTTCCTTCATTCAGCCATCTCCACTCCATCTTTAATCAGCCTTAGCCTCCCTAACCGTTCTACTTTTTGCCCTTTTAACCCCTCTGTCCTTGCCAGTTCCTCCACTCCCCCATTTTCACTTAATCTTGCATTAATCACTGTCAAATTTATATAGCAGCTAGCCCTGTAACTTTTGCCAAGGAGTCAGATCTCTTCTCTCCACACCATCAAGCTTTTTGTGTGCTCTCCCTCCATAGCGCCTCTCACTTTCTACTCACCTCTCCCTGCCCTTCTCTGCCCTCTCAACTCTTGGCCATGCACGCACTACCCCGAGGGAGAGACATCCGCCCAACAATGCAGCACAACCACCCCGTTACCTCCAGTCCTGTCAGCACGGGACAGGAAGAGTAAACGCTCAAGGCCCTCCAGGGGAAACAGGAGCATTTACCCCACCCCCCCCTCCTCGTCTGTCTGCCTCGGTTTTCATTTGTATGCGCGTGTGCATGTGTGTGTGCGTGTGTTCTCGCAGCAGACACACATGTGAACGAAACTCGCTGACCAGAAGTCAGAGGTTCATTTACCGCTTGAGGAAGAGGAATGATACGATTTCCAATTTCCTGTGATTATTTACAACTTCTAACTTCCTGTGCGCGCTGATGTCACCTTTCTTATAATGATCACAGTATTCTGGTAGAGAAGAAACATTTTCTGGTCGGGTATTTTTTAAAGAATCCTCAATAATAATAGAAAAATAACTTCAAACTTTAAGAGAAAGAAAACAGCTGAAGATTTGTTTCTCCCTTCCAAACAGTGTTATCACAATGCTTTCAAACTGCACTTCTTTAACATCTTAGGAATTAACTTAATGAATGTTTCTGGGATATAAACAGGAGGAGTTTTTTTTTTTTAAAAAGAACAAAAACAAACAAAAGAACATTACTAATGTAGCAGAATGACGAGAAAACAGACGATTAGAACAGACAACATAATCCAAAAACCGTTTCCGCAAAACAAATGCAACCACCATAAAGCACTCGAGCTCGTGCAACAGGACCTAAAGCTAATTTATCATTTACAATCAGCTGTGGTCAGGCAAACAAATTACCCTCACCCATACTGACTCACAAATTACAAAACAACCCCAAATTTGTCATAAACTGACTCAGACAGTGTGAAATTGAGAACTCCACTTGAGAGACTGTTTAAAAAAAAAAAAAAACTAATTTAAATTAAATTAAACGAGAGTGTGAAAGCAGCCACAATCAACAGTGGAAACAATATGTGGGTGTGTGAAACAGTCTGCTTTCAACAAGTATTAGAAGAATATTTGTGACCCAGACTGGAGCAATGTTCTGGCTGAGACCTTTAAATGCTGCAACCCAGGCTGACATTGTACTGATCACAGTTTGTGTTCACAAAGAATCCTTACACATTACATATGTTACAGAGCTCAAATTTTCCATGTTGAGATCTGAACCAAGTAATGTAGCTATACAGCTTTCAAAGCTCTGAAATGTAATGTATATCTAACTGTAGACTGACAAAATGTCCTATTTTGATTGGAGATTGGGCAGGAGAACAATGTAAAAGAACTAAACACATTTTAAATTCTCCCTGAATATTAATGTTCAGTTTATTTGCTGTCTAGAGCACCAGTTCAAGACCAATCTCATCTCAGGGTACTTTTACAGAAGAGGCATACAAGCTAAAGTCACGTCAAATGAAATAATGTTTATACTATTACATTCAAACTGAACTCAGTTACAATCTATGTCAATCAATACAGTCCAATATAGTGCAGCAGAGGGCATAAAATGCACATTACTAAAAACTTGTTCAGCTAAAGAAACCAGACTAGATATGTAAAAAAAAAATTAATGTAATTGTTTTGGGTCTCTGATTGGAAAACATTACCATGTTAAACTAAAACATTAGATGTAAAAATAATACTGGCTACATTATGATTTGAATCTTTTATCATTCCGATTATTTTCTCAGATCACAAAAGTGTCTGAAGTCATGTCTACTTATCTAAAAGAAATCATTTTATTTAGGATATTTTGAACATTTATGCAGCACTAAATGATCATTTGCCATGTAAATATATAGCAGGAGTATGATGTTATGGATACAGGAGGAAGTCACTTTAACTGTATGTATGTGTTATAATGTAAGCGGTCAAGCTGAGCACACATTATTTTATGCAAGTCGTTACCATACAGTTTGGAAACAGGTGAACCTTCTGATTTTCCTCCACTGAATAAATTATGTCATTGAGGTTAAAAGCCTCCCAGAAGGACAGGAATGAGACAGGAGTGCACATTGCTTTGGTTTTCATAGGATGAAGAAATCTTCAAGCTTCTTGAGCTTAGTTAGATTTTGCTTTTTGACAGTTTCTGCCGTTATAGTGAGACATCCATTAATTTTCTAATACTGATATATTGATAAAAAATTTGATACATAAAATCACCGCAAACAATGCATTTTGAAGCATAAAGTCCAAATCATTTAATCAATTTTTTACAGTTCTATCGTTAATAAAGGGAATCCCACATGGACAGTTAAAAGAAAAGCTAAAAGAACTGCAGTGCAGTCTCACAGATGTGCAAGTATGGCTTAGACTGCTAATGCACTCTTACTATAATAATAAGCAGGGAAAGAAACAACCCACAGATATCAAACACTTCAGATCCTGTTTTTTTATGGACTGTCAGGCCTGTTCTGCTGCAGTTTTTATGTCTTTCTCCTTCAATCTAGTCCACAGCACTGCATGCTTGGACTGAGGTCAAATGACTGCCTTGGCTAGCTCCAAAAATTAGATCGATTTAACATAAATACTTGTTAATAACCCCGTCTTTAGTTTAATTGTCCTAAAACAGTGATAATGAGGACTAACAGCTATGAGTCAAATCTGGAGTGTTGCAGTGCCCAAATATAGAGAAATATCACCCTGGGTAGAAAATTGAGCTAGCATCTGTTGTTAGTGCAGACAAACATGATGCCACTAACCTTAACACTCACACAGCTGTAGATTTGATGATTCACTACAGGCAAGTGGAAACACTGTTGCTTTAAAACTAAAAAAAAAATGCTTATATGCAGAAGCCTTCTTTAATAATTGAGGTCAGAGGTAGACAGGCCTTAATCACAGTGAGGACTCAGATCACCACATCCATCACTGAGATATCCATGCAACAGGCTTGGCCATCCATCAGTCACTGTGGGATTTATCAGTCAGGTCTGGAGTGGGAGGGTCAGAGGTCAAATGAGGAGCATTGTGTTGGTAGTTATCAGAAGAGAGGGTCCAAAGAGGGTCTTGTGTGCTAATCCACAGACAGATGCTTAATCAACACTGTGGGTAAGGCTGCTAGAGCTGGAAGTTAAATATAAAGCCATGCACAAACATGGATGTGTCCAACAGTGACACACTTGTAGTCACACATCAAACAACCCGATAAGTCCGTAAATAATTTCACACTAAAACATCCAGTCTGAACCTGCAGCGCTGCATTCAACGGGTGCCAAGCCGTATCTACAGACTCTCTTTAACATGCTGTTTGACCACATTCACAAGCGTAACCTTACTAATACCCACCTATCCCTACACACACATACACCATTTGGTAAAAACAGGGCCACTACCAGCTAGTCAGATTGCCTAAGGGCAACCACACCATGTCTCATCACTGTAAACTAACACAGATAGTGGTGTAGATGCTGTCACTTTGGCTTCAGATTCAGGTTATTTGCCCCAAGCTCAAATGGAGCAGGTTTGGCATCACAGGGGAGGGGTGTCACAGCTTTCACATGATGTGCATACTTTTCTCTGTGAGAAAAAGAGAGTCAAAAACAAGTGTTGCACAGGCTTTTATTACAAGCTGCAGCTTAAAAGCTTTGCTGCTGCACTAGAGTCCTTTACATTAAAACTAGAAAACTAAAAGAGTCAGAGTGCGTCTGTGTGTGTGTAAGTGCTCTCTATCTCGCCAACCTCAAATCCAAAGCAATTAGAGCAGCCAGATGGCGGGCTGGACTCACAGTAAATAGCTGCATTGACAGAAGAAGCCTGCAACAAAAATGAACTGTGACAAAGAGCCAGGATGACACACAGATACATGATGGCATCAAAGCACCGGGCAAACATCGAGGACACGCTGTCGTAACTGCTACAAACCAACTGTCACCATCACAGGGTTGTTAAGTGCAGAACTCGATTGTGGTGTTTGTTGGGGACAAAGAAGATTTTTTGTTTTTTATCACCCTTTTTTATTCAAACCAAATAGGGCAGGTGCACATGCTTGCATGAACGCATGCACTCACAGGCCAACACATTCATACATACACGGACACGCAAACCCTCTACTTGCCCTTCTGTTAAAATTTGACCAAACCAGTTCGGTTTAGTCACAGTTCAAACAATGCAGCCTTTGAGAGGCGCCCCTTTCACTGGGCTTCGGCTTGGCCTGCACATTCCCCAACTGAAAACACAGACCATCGCCCTCCAGGAAAACCACTGAAGCTACATTAACACATTCCTCTTCCCCATCCTTTTTTTTTGTTGTCGTTGCCTGAAGTTTGGACACGAGAGATGTTGAGCCCCCCGCTGCTTGTAATCTTTATTCATGTTCGATATGGGGGGGTAACAATGTCTGCCTTTGTCACTTATTACCAACATGCTTAGGCGATGTGGCATGTAAAACAGCTGCAGCATCTCCATCATACCCGTTACCACAATAGCAAGTTTACTCCAGCCAACGAGGACAGATGTGCAAAGCAGAGACTCAGAGGAGGGAGAGCTCGAGTACAAGACAAAAGGAATCCACAAAAAACGGTTTCTCATCCTCCCGCACTCAGTTTTCACATAAGCCTGTTATCACACCTTTGTTGACACACAGACAGATTAATCAAAACTAAAACGAGACAAACAGAACAGGAAATTAGTTTTTGAAAAGAAAAAAAAAAAAAAAAAGGAAGAAAAGTCTGGGGCTGGGTGACAGACCGTGAGGCCACTTCATATCCTGATCAATTAATCTATAAATCTAATCAGTTAAGATCAATGACTGCCGCCTCCATTCAATCCAGCTCCTCAGTCATCATAGTAACCTCAAGTGTTAAAAAGAAGGAAGAGAAGGTGAAAACATACCACACACAGCAACACTGGAACATTTCAAAAATCAATAGTTCTTTAATATCAACCAAATACGGGGAAAAAAAAAAAAATAGAAAGACATGACAAAATTGTGACAATTGCAGCTCTGCTTTTTTTTCCGTACACTAAAATAAATTCAAAATGAAAAAATACAAAAAGATAAAAACAACTTTTACACAGAGCAGTCAATGATAAAAAGCACATTTCGGGGTAAGACTGTTTTGTTGTGTTTGTATACAGTTCACTTGTATAGAAGAAGCATATTTGCCAGTTTTGGCAGCAATCACAGCGCAGCAGTCAAGAATAAAGCACTCCGAAAACATAAATTATAAAGCACTGCAAAATAACAGAAGAGGAAGAAACTGCAGTAGGAGAAAATAAAACCTTCATGCTTGCTGTCACTGAGTAATACACAAACGTGACACCATAAATTAGTAATTCTGTTCTCTGCTACATATTTATATATTTATACTATGTACACAGGAAAGTTGTTTGTTTTGTTTTTGTTGTTATGTGAGCGAGATGGGAGATGTTAAGGCTTTGATTAGTCATCAGATGTCTGGAGCCAAACAAACAGCAAGAGTATGTGGCTTTCTGGAAAAGAAAAATGACGGATACTTTGACTACATAACCTTGTGCTAGACCAGAGTACGAATTGCAGGGTTCACTAAAAGCATTTTGTCTGACAAGCCTCACCCGGATGTGGCAGCGGAGGCGGCTAAAGTTTAAGAAGTTGAAAATAACATTTTGGACGTGAAGCGGGATGAGCAACTCTCGTGAAAGCATTGAAAGGGATTCGGTACAGGGATGAGGTCAGCACAGTGGCATTTTAATGAAAGCTATACTTCCTGCCCAGAACTAAGCGTGACAGATAAATGGTTTCATAAGTAGCAAGTTTCTCTGACACTGATGGGTGTACGTTCTCCTGAATCTACACGGTCACAGATTCGGTAGCATTCTCCCTTTCCAAACTAACTGGTTGCATCCTGACAGCCACTGAGCAAGAAGAGAAGAAAGACGTTTTTTCATAATAGTTTTTTCCTGTGCGTGTGTGCGTGCGCGTGTGTCTGTGTGTGTGTGTGTGTGTGCGTGCGTGCTATGGGGGCATATTTGTGTGGGCTTATGTCAGAAGATGGCAGAGTTGTCAGGTATGAGGTGGCTGCTGCACAGTTTGGTTGTGGGAGTGAGCATAATGAGAGCGACCGAGGGGTGTTTGTGTGTGGGCGAATGTTTCTCTGAGTTCTCCGTATGTATATGTTTAGCTTGTGTGTCTTTAAAATGTACAAGAAAAACTTCAGTTTACCACTTTTTTTTTTTTTACGGTGACAGAGCGGCTACTCAGGTTACAGCCCCGATGGCAAAAAATATGTAGAAAAAGCCTGCAAGCGTCACCTTAATACACACAAACACACAGCTGTTCACAAACAGAGAGCCGACTCGGATGCAACGCTGCTCGTGTGGGTAGACAGCCTGATAAATTGGGTGTGTTTTTACCCTGTGCAGTGTCAGTTAAAAAAAAAAAGAGGGAGAAAAGCTACTTGTCCACAAAGTAATTATGTGCTTATTATTACGTGGAAATTGGAAAATAAAAGTGACTCTACAAGCATATATAATTTTCTCCCCAAAACAAATGGATTCCTAGGGCTTGGGTCAACTAGGCTCAGCTAGTTGAGTGAGTTGTAACACCCAAACTACTGACGTAATCATTGTAGTAAAATTACATTCTGACATCCCTCGTAGACATTTGAACTTTAGGCGAAGCCCTGAATGTCTTCCTTTTTAGTCCAGGCATAACTGGCTCCATCAATCTGATATTTACATATTTCATAAATATCCACATTTTCACAAGAAAAAAAATAAAGAGACGTATATGATACACAGACACCTCACATCAAAATGTACATAGTTTTGTCCATCTTTTTTTTTTTTTACCTTTAAACAAAGTTTCACACTCATTTCTCTTTGTAGATGTGACAAACCCAAGTGCAAAAATAAGTAATACATTTTCATATTGAGTGGTTGTGACAAATCAGCTGTGTTCAGTACATTTACTGTACCTCCGGTTGACAGGACTTGCATTTATGTATAAGCTAAGGCCATTAGACGATAATCCTATCGAACACGCAGGCTTACAATATGCCACATGGTGCTCAAACACTAAATGCTGTCTCTATTTTTGTCGTCTCCTGTGTTTTTCTCCTGTTCTCTTTCTGCCTGTCTGAAGGTTAACAGCCATCACAATGGCAAATAAGGGCCGACCCCCACTGCACAGATACAAGGTCTGTATTCAAGTGTTGCTCCGACATCGGTAGGTCAAGGTTAAACAACCATGATAAGAGATGCAGGCGAGCACAGTCATCTTTGCCCTTGGCAAGAGTCCACCATCTTTGACCTTACCAACTGAAGCAAAAGCCAGCTTCAATCTTGACGGGCCTAACAGAGGTCGATCCAGTCACCCGAGACCAAACTCACTGGATTCCCCCTGTGGGGGGGTCAAAGGGGAGCTGATTAAAGGGCCGGGAAAAGCGTGATTGGAAGAGCTTCTCTCCACAACAGTCCAGATTCTTTGATGCATGCTAATGTAAACGCCAAGTCTCAAACATGGTAGTAGTACAGTGGTCACGGAGGAATATTTACTTAAGCAGACCTCCAGTGGCTTGTTAAAAAGGGCGAATTAACAGTCGGGAAGCAACCAGACTTGAACCTGCTTCATAAAAGGCCATTTGACTGAATGTTACCCCTTAGTCGATACCCAACCTTTTATTTTTCCCAATCGATTCACTACTAATGGATAGAAATATTATAATCATTATGTCATAAAATACGTCTTTGCTAATGCCGATACTTTGGAGGTGAGGTTGTGTTACATCCGGTCATTGACTAAAGCGTGGAAGGAAGCAGGGTGTCTCTGTGGTGAAGTGAGTGTGGCCACTCCAGGTGGATTAGTCAGTCCTTATATGTCAGGGCAGGCAGGGCTGGACGCGAGTAAGTGGGGCGTTTGACACGTCGGGAGCAGTAAAATACTCCCCCTGCTCTCTGTAGCCCTGACCTCCACTCTGCCCCAGATAAATCATAAACTCTTCATAAACACCGGAGAGAGGGATGAAGAAAGAGGGAGAGGTGGAAGGATGAGAGCAAGATAGGAGGTGGGACGAGTGAGAGGAAATGCCACGTCATAAACGATAAGTGGTGGCAATCTGTTGGTCCCGGCTAAGCGAGCGACTTCACGGCTCATTACCAATCAAGCTCTTCCTGTCAAGAGAGCTCTGAAGAGATGAGGAGGAGAAAAGAAGAGACGTGCTCATCTCTCGTCCTCCTGCATCCCTCTCTTCATGCCTTGACCCTGTCAGATCAGCTGCACCTCATTCCCTCATCGCTCGTTTACCGTCTCTTACCTCCAGGCACAGTGCAAAAGTTTGCATGTGAATACCTTAAGACATTGTTTCAAACGCTCCACAAACTTAGTTTTTGTTAAAATTGTTTGCTTTTTGTTTTGGTGAAGCTGGAAGAAAGGACCACATGCTCATCTAATTTGGCTCAGCCTAATTCTAGAAGGTCTATTGTTGCTGATGATCTTCAGAGATCTTTTTAAAAAGTTTTAGAGGAAGGCAGACCGGAGAACTCATCAATAGGCATGAGCAAATAAACTCTTCACTTCCATAATACACCTGATGGTTATTGTCTGTACACCAACACACCAGATGTTACAGCACAACACATTACCAAAACAGGTGGAATGAGAATTGCAGGCAACATGTAACTGCGCAAAAACTTTTTTTTTTTTCTTCAAGTGAAAGGAAGAGAATATACAAGTAAGATGCCTCCGAGTCCATTACCTTACTCCTTCACTGTATTGTTTCTCTTTTAGTCTCAGTCAGGAGTCAAGGTCCCAGTGATACAGAGAGAAAGAGCCGAAGTGGTGGGAGATGAGTTGTTCTTTTACTCTTCTGCTTTTCAATTCCTAGGGACCTGATGACGCTCCTTTTAAAATACCCCACGCACCCTTCTCTTCAGTCCGGTCCAGTCTGGGGCTGCACTGCGATTAATATTAGGATACATTTAAAATCAATTAGCAAAAATAACAATGGTATTCTTTTCTTTTCTCTACCAGACAGGAACAAGACCCCAAAGCCACAAAATCCTCAAGCGTAATTCTCAAGCCTGCTTTTTTTCTTCTCCTCCTCCTCTTCCTCCTCCTCCTCCTCCTCCTCCGTTGCTCTCCTCCTCCTCTCTCTATACGTAAACTGCAGTCCGTGAGATGACGGAGCCATCCCGCTGGGACTCCATGTCATCATCCAGGTAATCTCCAATGATATTGTCCTGGTCATGAGGTGGGCGTAGCTGAAGGATCGGGGCCCCTCCAGAAAAGTGGTCATACCTCTCCTCCTCCTCCATCTCATCAAACTTCCTCCTCTCTGCTTCGTCTAATTCATTGCTCAGCAGGATGTCTTGGGCGGTGGGCGTAGTGGCGACAACTTCAGGCCGACCCCCCAAGGTGAGAGGCTGGTGGTGGTTGTTTTTCTCTCCAAGGCCCTGATGGGACGAGCTCTCATTGTAAACGTAGATGGGGCCGTTGTTGTTACCGCCTCCCACACTGCCGCCCCCAGCACCTGTGCCGTTCTTGCTCGCTTTCTTGCCGGCGCCGAATATGCGCGTCTTCATGTCGCTGCCGCCGTTGGCTCGGTAACCTTGCTGCTGCCTGCGGCTACGGGTGACAAGCACGGCAATAAGGGCGGCTACCAAAAGGAGGGCCAGCAGGGAGCCTATAACAGCTCCTGCCACCACGCCAGCACTGGATGGGCTCGGTCGGGGCTCTGTGGGAGGCAGAAGAGGTAAGGAGGAAGAAAATGGAAGAAAAAAGGTTGAAAGAGAGAAACAAAAAGACACCAGAGGGGAAACAGACAGTATAAAAAAAAGGGAGCAGGGAGAAAAGACAGGGAAAAGAGAAAAAAAGTAGGGGTAGGGAGATGTCAGTGGTGCTGGTCTGAACTGTATTCAGTCAAGTGTGTAAGAGTGCTGAGGTGTCAGTACTGGCAGGTGTGTATCTGTGTGTGTTAAGACTCCCATTACACTGACATTTCCTTCCCTCCCTCAGAGCTGCTCTTGTCCCCATTCCCACATCACAATGTTTCCCCCCGTGTTGCCCTTCGACAGCCAGGGTCCATCCAAGACTTGAAACAAACCACAACACAAGCGAAGCACAGGGAAAAAGTAAAAATCAAACCACACAATGGCTGAGAAGGCGGGGAGTGGCATGTGCGGGGCAGAACAAGAGGAGGCCATGCAGAGCAGGAGGACTGTAATGACGGATGGAGGAAGGCAGGGTGGAAACAGATGAGGAAGCGGCAGTGGTGGAGGAGTTAGCAGGTGCAGTGAATGACAAAGTGATACAGCAGAATGACAACTCTTCCTGGAAGCCACGAATGAAGAGCAGGGGGACAAACTTGCGCCCCCTGTCCACTTCTGTTAAACAGACCCCTGCTCGAGTGCACTCGGTTCAAGATGCAGAGCTGGTTTTACTGCAGTTTCCCAAAGTAAGCCACATCGGCCTCGCTCCACTTACATACACACACAAGTCCATTTCAGTGGCGGTTGGATCATAAACTGTCCAAGGGGGATATGAGCAAAACTAGGGCTCTCCCATTCAATGCACAGTATAACTATTTATGCACCTGTATCTAGAAAAACTCTTGGGATTAAGTAGTGAGAAGTTTTACATGATTTGTCTACAGTGTGGTTCCTCCTACTCCTTTGACAGTCTCTTCCAGTGATATTAAAACTGTATTTTAAAGAAGGTGTCGAGGTTTCGGGGTATTGCAATAGATCTAGATCTTTCTGCAGGCAAGAAAAACTGCTGGTTAGGACTCAGAAGTATTATGGTTGCAATAAAATGTCCAAGATTAAACATTAGAAAACACCCAATACATATATATGTTTTTCTGAAAAACAAACAAAAAAAACATGAATGCAACTGTTATGTAATAAGGAAACCTGCTTAAAAATTATACGAAAATGACAACAACTACAAGAAGAGTGTTACTGCTTTGCACAGCCATTTTCTAAGCACGTGACAACATGGGCTGTAAGTGCTTTTGCAGACAACTCCCCATAAACAGAGCCTGTGACTGCCCCCTCTATTCCCCCTGAAGTGGTCATCATCAGTGGGTTGGTAGCTTGGCTGTACCACTGCCAGAATAAATATTATTTGCAGTCACTGTACTGTGAAGCACTTTTGAAAAAAATGTCCTCCAAATGACTCGATTATGTTGCATATTTAGGCAACATATCAAGTGACTTTACTTGAATAGAAAAGATGAATAAATAATAAAGACAGCTTAGATTTTATTCCATAAGCCGTTTCTACAGCAACATGTCATCTTTGGAGATTTACAGAGTAAGCTTACTTTTAGACGAGGAAATTGATTTTTTTTTCTGTGTATATCATTCCCACTTTTAAAGGATTCAAAGAATTCGCATTATGCATTTTGCATGTTTTTTATCTGTACTTGAATAAAGTGCAATGTAGAATCATCATGTCACGTAGTAAAGTCTGGTTATGGTCTGCCATTCTGAAATGTTCTGGTTCCCATCAGGTTTGAAATCAATTGAAGTTGTGGTGAACAAATGAATTTTTTAAGTCTAGTCCCTGGCTGACGGTGATCAGAAACCCTCAGATACGCCGAATATCCTCTGCAGCTCTAGCTGTCCTCCTCGCCGTCTGCACCTTCAGTAGCTGCTGAGGATTAACCACAAGACGCTGCTGTTGAAATCCCTGCCTAAATTTGAAAGTATCAAAATCAGCTCGATTCTTATTGTCATTCTTGTTTGAAATCCTACAGAAGCCAAGTTAAGTGTACAGAGAGCTGACAGAAGAACTCTGGTAATGCTGATTCTTGTCAAGTGAGAAAATGAAACTCTTCTCCTTTTCTGCACCTGTGCTCTGCTCTTTCCTTCTTCTATACGTCTGCATCTTCTGTTCTCCACTTCCCTTTCCTCCATCACTGCCTCCACTTCACCAGCTGTCTCCTGCATGCACTGTCTCCTGCAATCCATTTCCCCTGT
Source organism: Atherinosoma microstoma (assembly GCA_037177055.1). Lineage (NCBI taxonomy): Eukaryota > Metazoa > Chordata > Actinopteri > Atheriniformes > Atherinidae > Atherinosoma > Atherinosoma microstoma. The sequence goes on from JBBBVU010000006.1 coordinate 11,089,414, forward strand.
CATCACTCCAATTTACATTTGTACTTCTGTCTTATGTTACTTCCCTCTGCGCTTCGCATGCAACATATGCCTAGGGAAAGAATTAATAATGATGGATATATTTTCTCCTCTTTTCGTTGGTTTTTTTTCCCACCATTCTCCCAAAGCACACTGGCTCGCTCTCTTCGCATGCCATGCTAAACAGTCCTATTCACGCACATGAAAGCGAGACTTGGTGTCCACTTGTAACAGGAACACAAGAAATGCATTATCACCTCCAGCTCTGGTGGCACTCCACCACATGCAACGTTTCAATGTCGTGAAAACCTTTGGCCAGATGTGGCCACATATTCCAACCACATTAAATGTAATTACCCTCAACTTCTAAATGCAAAGTACTTCTCATCCAATTATTTTTAATGTGTCGCTCTTAAGTCACTTCTTAAGTGCCTCTGTCAAAGTCTGTGGTGGTAATTCCTTTTGTAGGATGATAATTCATGTTTTATTCCAACCTTCTGGAGACAACACTTGAAAAATTCAAAAGAAAGATGTAAAGAAGCCAATCCAGGCTCCCAGCAAAGACCCACTAACAAAGCTCCAGTGGAATTTATTTAAGTGGGCGAAGGGGGGGGGGTACATCTTCTAAACACATGCTGCTGGATGAGCCAGCAAAAAGACTGCAATATGCATGCTGTGTGGATAAACTGGAGGAGAAAAAAATAGAAAACCAAACATGCATAACTACAGTAAGTAACTCCCCACCCTCCCCAAACGCAGACAGCATACTGTAGATGCCAAAAGAACCGCATGCTTCTTATGAAGTCACATCCAAAATGACTATATGCTCCAAATGACCACAAGTAATGAGAGAGATGGAGCGGAAGTAACATTGACTGCAGCTTCCAAAAACATGCATGGTCACAGTCACATACACACCCCCACACCATTATGGTCATCAGTGATCCCACTGTGGGCTGGGCTGCACCTAGAGCATAGCTCAGTAGTACTCTCCGTCATCATGTTAAGTTATTGAACAGAACTCTGTGTGTGTGTGTGTTTGTAGCACAAATGTGAATGTGTGTGCTAATGAGGGGTGGGAAGGGGGCCAGTTGCAGGCTGGAGGGAGACTTGGCTCCATCAGACCTGTTCTCTGGCCGTTTTCGCATGGCTAGAGACACACACTGACAGACACAGGCAGATGCAGGCAGTCTCGCGCGTGCACACACACACCCTAACCCAGCAGGAAAACAGCCAAGCCCCTTGCCCTTGAACTGTCTCCTTAGATGAGTCTGAAAATGGGAGAGATTGCACCGAATTGAAAGGAAATCTCTTTTCAGTTGAAGTGAAGAGCCGCTCAGACCACATGGGGGGATTCAGAACATTTAACTTTTTCCTTTTCAGTTTTTTTTTTCCTTCTTTTTTTAAGTTCAGCTGAGCTACCCCTTTTTGGACCGATGAGAGGAAAAAAAAAAACTGAGAACGAAGATAGAGGGAATCTGGGTTAGCCACACAAGAACCCCCCTGAGAGGAGCCCAAAATGGAGGGATGGATGGAGGGATGGAGACTACTAAGCTGTGATTAAGGAAGAGCTGCTGCTATTTAAGAGTTAAGCTCAGAAAGAGAGGGAGATATCAGGGGTGTAAGAGGGAGAGAGAGAGAATGCTGGGGGCAGGAGTCTCTTCTCTGAGCAGGGAGCTCAGCATAGACTTGTGGAGGCTGAAAGACAACCTGAGAAAGATAAGTAGGATGAGGAGAGAGAGCATATGCTAACTGAGAAGATGAAAGATGCAATGAAAAGAGCAAACTGCAGCCAAACAGATAGTGAGGGAGAGATAAATCGAAGGAAAGGAGAGGAGGGTATGTTTATGTGTGACTAAGCAGCAGGATCGAAGATGAAAAGGAGGAGAGGCAAGGAGAAGAGAGGACATCCATCCCTCTCTCTGCCCCCGTGTGTGCAGGGCACAACTGAGGGCAGAAGACATGAGTTAGCAGACACACACTTGTGAGGGGATTTATGTTTGTGTATGTGTGTCATGCAGCTATGGGGTAGGAAAGAGTGGGGGACCTGCCGTGCAGCAGGTGTTGACCATTTCACGCTTGTCCACCCTCCTTAGCCCCGTTTGTCTACACAGATTCACATTATCCACTGCGGGTCTGAATCACACCCGATCTGGAGTCATTGCACATCTTTCTTACTCTTTATTTTGAGCATCATCCTCTCCATCTTTCTCAACAATGCTTACTGTTTTTGCACACTTCTCTCCATCGCCCCACTCTTCACAAACCTCTCTCGCTCTGACATTTTGCTAGTTGCCTTAGTCACCTCTTAACTGTTGCCATATTTAGCTTTCATCTTATCCTCTTCCTTCTGCAAATGAGTAAGATTGGAGCAGGGTGGAGGGAGGAGGTGGTTGGCAGTGAGAGAACAAGACAAGATGGAGGAGGAAACTGTGGGAAGTTTAACACAGGAGGAAACAAAAGAGACCCAAAAGAAAATGATTGTGACAGAGAAAAAACAAAGGAGAAAGTGGAATGAGAAATGGGGAATAGTGGAAATGTAGGATAAAAAAGACAGAGCAGGAGAGGAATAGATGCTGGAGTGAGAAGAGAAGTGGTGGGGAGCTGAAGCAGCAAAGGGTGACTGATCCGCTCTGAGAGGCTTGGAGAGTGACAGAAACACACGCTATGCTGAGAGATAGTGGAGACCAATGGCTGTGGAGATAGGATTCAGTGGCACAAGATTCCCATGGGAGTTTTAAATGCTGTCAGCATCACTCTCTCCTTTCATCCCTCATGCCTTTACCCTCTCCTTCTCTGACTAAAGATTGCATGCTGGCACTGATTTATCCTGGTGCACACTCCTTGACTTTGTATTCTAAAAGCAGCAGTTTCCATCTTGCTCCCTTTGCTCCCTGGATCTTTGCATCTTCCTAGCTTGTTGCTTGTAAAACACAGCAGGAGACTGCGATACCATTTGTGCAACAGAGGCCAGTTATACTGCAACTGTATGCACCAGAACAGAGTGGCCCCAGAGGAGTCGTGACGCATGCTGTGGCACCATAAGGAGTCAAGGGAGTTGAAGAAAGATGAGGAGGGATGAAAGTGAAATAAAAGAAAAAACTAGAAGGAGAGAATGAGCAAGAGGACAAGAAAAAATAAAAATGAGGACAAGAAAAAGGCGGGGTAGCTTGATGTACGTAACGGATAAATAGACCCCCCTCTCCCCATTAAGGACAAGGTTTACCCCCATGTCAGCGAAAAATATCTTCAGGTTAAGTGCAAGCATGTGACAGAAGAGTGGAAGGAGATGAATTTTGTATGAAGTGAAATGCTGGATTGAACCCTGCTGAGAGGTACAGCGAAACTCTTGAGGAATAGAGAGGGGGTTGGACAGTATGGCCTGTTTTTCAGTCTAACTGGCACAATTCTGTATGGCTCTAACCCAAAGCCTTATTTTCAATAAACTATCCAGCACACAGATGCACACACCTGAAAAAGATACATGCATTACACAAATACAAAGTATATGCGTGAAAGTTTCATATCAGCCTCACCCAAAACATTCAAATCTACTTCACTTCAAAGTCAACAATGTCATTATAAGAGAATTTAGTCACTGCAGCTTTATGTTCAAGAGTCTGACTCTTTAAAAAACCCGGCTATTAGACTAGTCAAGTCCCTCCTGTCATTTCTGATGGTCAAGCGTACTGCTGGAGGAGCTGCTCAATCTGATCTCTGATCACATCTTCAGGTGAGAGAACTGCTTATAAACCAAAAAAGGAAGACAAGCAAAAATATCTCTGAAAAAGACTATTTTTTTATGTGAATGACTCAGAACAATTTCTAGAAAATAAAGAAAATGTGTTGTGCAACTACGTTGAGATCCGCAAACTGCCAAAAGGCCTTGGGCACTGCTGACTTGTAAAACCTTTGATAATACAGTTTATAAACAGCATGCAATGAGATGTGAAGAAGTGGCATGCACTCTTAACAGCAAGCAGAGGATGAGACACATACAGCAGAAGTAGAAAAATTCTAAAGCACTTGATGGCACAAATACCCCAACTCTCAGCCATTCACACACACCAAGGACAGAGCAGCTGGACCCTCTAGCCCTACACTGCACACCCAAGACAATCGTCAGCATGGAGAATGCATATGTATCTGTGTGTTGGTGTGCACGTGTGCATGCAAGTAAATACAAGGTGCAACCACGGGGAAGTAATAATAACACTAAGAAATGTGTGACTTGTGTGATGAAAGACCAGTTGGTTCCAGTTCACCAGCTCTCAGGATATAAATGTTTTTATTTACAAGCCTGAGGAAAGTTTACATGATGAACGAATTTTAAATGTGCATTCCATCAGATTCCTGAAAATCTCATTGCTCTATTGATGCATTTAACATGTGGAATTTATCTGCCTACTTGGACATTTTCAACTTGGGCAAATTACAGCATATACTGGCTAAATCCATCTCGAAAACCAATTGAGTGGATTTGTGACACAAACTTATTGTATCAAAGGAAAGTGCATAAATATTGCTTTTCTTCAACTAAAAGTGATAAACTAAACGCATGTTGTACTGACGTGTCAGATTTAGATTTAAAATCTTATCTCACCTACATTTCAAGGAACTTTTTTTTGCAGTTGTTGGGTGTGTCATCCAGCTCACCTCTGATCATGACTGTGACCTGACTCTTTCCCGTCCCGATGCGATTCTTGACCTCACAGACAAAAGTGGTGTTAACGGTGTCATCTACCTTCAGCACCTTCAGCTCTTTGCCGCTGACGAGCACCGTCTCTGGCATCTCTCCTGACATGCTGCAGGGACATGGATGTGAGAAAAGAGAAGTGAGAGGGCCAAAAAAGGAAAATAGGACAGTTTGCTGCACAATGAGATGAGCATTTATAGAATTGTGCTGCTTTGTGCTGTGTCATCAGATATCACTAATCTTGATCGGCAGTGCAAACCCAGTTGGTTTCCCACCCTTTCTTAAAAGGCAACCCATTGTTACACAGCGCGGGAAAATGCAATAGGGACAAAAGGGAAAATCACAACAGCTAAATCCATACTTAAAATCTCATCTTTCCCTTTTTTTTGTGTGTCAGTTGTGTTCATAATACAGAAAAAAAGAGAGAGGGAGTCAAACTGTGTTTCTCATTATGAAAGGGTTAAATCTTGTCACAGAGTCCATTATGAGAAATTATACAGCTATCTCCATAATCAAGAGCACACAGTTCTGCAGCAGCAATAATAAAAGCGCTGATTACAGCTCTGTGAGGATTGTGGACCTGCGAGTGGAGGGTGAGGAAGGGAAAATGGAAGAAATCAAAGCTTGGTACTGCAAAAGACAAGACAACACGGATTGTATAAAGTCCCGATACTCACGTTTTCCAATTGACAGTGGTTGGAATGGGGTTGGCTTTAGCCTCACAGGTAAGAACCACATTTGTACGACCCAAATACCAGTTATGGTCATACCCCTTTATTTCCACCTCAGGGGCATCTGGAGGAGGACAGATGAATGGCAGGAGTGAGGGTTGGGGATGGTGTTTTGGGGGTGACAAAGAAAAGATTTCATTTAATAACTCCAAGATTTGAAATTGACAAAGCTGTTCTCATTATAGTGTGAACATTAAAAAAAAAGTTAGTAGTGTGTGTGTTTGTGTGTGGTGTCTTACACTGAATGGCGAGCTTTAACTGTAAGCTTTCTGATTTGACCTGGGTCCTGTGCTCCACCACGCAGCTGATGTCTTTCCCGTTGTCCGCTGGTGTGGGAACCAGGCGGTACTCGCTGCTCACCGTCATCGTGTTGCCAGCCCCAGCTTTGGTGGATGTTGTTGCGTTGCCCTTGGCTGTGGTCACCCAGGTGATCTTTGCAGGAGGGCGACCATCTACAGACTCACAGCGAGCCACCACAGCTGGCTTAGTGCCAGCATCCACCGTCACGATGGAGGCGGAGTTCTGAGGCTTGGCTAATGGATACATCATTGAAATGATGCAGGGGTGGAGGAAGCAGAGAGACAGAAAAAAATTAAAGAATGCAGAGATAGACTAAATGAATATACACATGAGTGGAAAAGCAAAAATACTCTGTACTCGTCCCCCCCACCCTGCCCTGTCCACTCAATCCCTTTCCTCTCCAAAGCCTTCATTGACTAACAATTACAAGCCCCAGTGCAAAAACACACCCAAAACCTAAATCTTCCTTCAATCTACCTCCTTTTTTTAATCTATAGCCATCACACACCATGGATAAACTATTTCCTTCGCTGGTCCAGTGAATTTCCATAAACAATTTCTAAATCACTACATTATCTCAGTCAGTCAACCGCCCCTACTCTACTCACTCCTCATTTGCCCTCCCTGATACTACTGTAGGATCAGAGGAGAGCAGGCAAGACAGGAGCTGACAGCAGGCATGACAAGCAGCCAGATCAATACCCTGCCTGAGGGAAGGCAGGGGGGAATGATAAGATGGAAAGATGAGAGGAGCAGAGGCACTGTTGCAGGGCCAAGGTTAGACCCATGGTTTCCTTGCATTAACAAGAACACAATTGGTCTGACGATGCCATTTATAGTCGCAATTAGATTGAACTGTTAATGCTTTTAACCTGAATTTTACCTCTGACAAAAGAGCTTTTAGGAGGGAACCCGAACAGAGAGGTAGAAGAATACTCAGCATTTATGCATAATGTCTGAAAGGTAACTATGCATTTTCAAACAATAACTAGATGGATGGTAAAGGAAAAGCCCTCCGAACTGCTTCAGTTTGCCTTGGTACATATTCAATAAGTCTGTGGAAACTTAGCTGGAGAGAGAATTACTGAACACAGAACAAGATTTTTGGCTAGAAAAGGTCATTTAAACCTATAAACACAGTTGGTCAATTTCTTTCATGATAGATTTTCTCCTCAAAAAACCCATTGATGGCATAGAAATAAATGAGTTGGACTTCACTCCTCTGCACTAGATTAAAAAAAAACAATAACTGGGATTTGACAACTGGCAACCATTAATTACTGCAGCAGTTTCACAAAAACTAGAATTCTTACATTTCTTTCAGGCTCATTATGCAAACGCTGATAAAAGTCAGTGGTTAGCACCGCCGCCTCACGACAAGAAGGTCACTGGTTCGAGCCTCGGCTGGGGAGGGGTTCGAACGGGGACCTGTCTGTGTGGAGTTAACATCTGTGTATGTGCGTGTTCTCTCTGGATACTCCAGCTTCCTCCCACAGTCCAAAGACATACAGGTTAGGTTAACTGCTTACTCTAAATTCCCCCTAGGAGTGAATGTGGGCCTGAGTAGTTGTTAGTCTCTCTGTACTGGACTGGCTACCTGTACACCCTGCCTCTTACCTGCCAATTGCTGGAATAGGCTCGAGCTTCCCTGCAACTCTGAATTGGACTAAGCAGTATAGAAAATGAACGATTAAAGCCCTAAATATTAATCTGTTATGCAAATATACATTTTGACAAAAATTTCTACCATGAAAATAATCCTTTTATTGCTTCAAATGACTTAATGGTACTGTTGCCTTAGTGATGGATAAAAGAGCTTCTATGCAGTCTACAGCTTACTTTGTAATTTTCTGCATCTTTTTTAATTTTTATTTTGCTCAACTTGGATGACTCTTAATCAAAACAATGGAAATAAGACCATTAAATCCTTGCCGTTGTACTTATGTACCCATTATCTAGTAAACTGGAATTTCCTACTAAAACCATGACCTCATCTGACATATTTGTCATGGCACACAGTGTTGTCTAACATCTATGCGATTAAGGTACGGTTATAAAAGAACAGAGGCTAAACTTTTGGTTTCACTTTGAAGTCTGACAGTTCTACCTCTTCTCCTTACAACAGCTTTAAAGTAATAGACTGGAACAATCTCTCTGTCTTTTACTCTTACAAACTCAATCGTGAACATGTGTTATCAGTAAGTCTATTTTCTGTCTGAAAACCAGGTCCAAATCTTCCAAAAGTGCCCACCTGGCTGGAAGTGAAGAAACCATTACACATTTTTGATGAACTTGAACTACAGTAGGCAACATTTCTGGCAACCAGTTGTTTCAGTTCTGAGTCTTTTTGATTTACTTGACTTCTAAAAAGTACAGTTTACATGAGTCGCAGATAAGATATTCCATTCAAAGTTCCTATTTACATGGTACATAGCCTAAGTAATGACCCACATCATATCATTCTACTCAATAATTAAACCCATCCATAAACTTAAATCATACCCAATATCTCTTAAAACATGAAGCTTTAGCCTAGTCGGGTTTCTCACCCAAAACTGCATCATGTTTTTAACTGCAGTCTTTGTGCTCTGCACTGAGCTCCACTGGAGCCAGTATTGCCAGATCTTGTGTTGCCCAAAGTTGCTCACAATAAGCAAAGCAGAACTTTGGAGCCTAGGGCAGGGTTGCAAAGCGGTAGTGTGTGTAAGGTGTATACATGTCTACATAAATGAGGACATATAATGCATAGCTTATTTAGATTGTTACTTCGTCTAAATATGATATTAAGCTGGTTAAGATAATCAGAAAAGGCTGTTAACAGACCAAGTCTTAATCCAGCTAATATAATATAGCTCCCTATGTGATTACAGCCATTAAAAGCAGATTGAACACAAATATTACATCATTAGCTTTGTACTGCTGTTTTCACTTCCAGTCTCCAGTGATGCTTAATCTTGTTTTTTAAATGGATTAGACAGACTTCAGCTGATTTTTCATTTATTTACAACTTCTCGAGCCCCTGACATCAGCACTTCTCGGTTATAGACCGGGAGAATGTAGTGGCCAGTCTTTCTGGATGACAAACGGCTCTATAGCCGTTGAATCGCAAAAGATTGTCTAAAGATTAAACACTGGAAAAGCCTCAATTCAAAAGGGATAATAAGCCTAAAATAATTTGACGAACATAAATTTTATGCTCAAAACATTTCTGTGTGCTTTGAAGAAGCTACAGCTTCCCCGTAATTTCATAACAGATGTTTATAATGCAGAAGATGAAGTTAGTGACGTACCCAACATGACCAGCTGAGTGATTCCTTGCTCGTTGCCATCGGGGTAGGTTGCATATTCACAGACGTACCTCCCCTCATCAGTCATTCTAACATCGCTTATTTGGATGGAAGGGTTGGACAGGCTTGGAGGACTGGGTGAAAATTTGACCCTTCCTTTCACTGGTGACTCTGGGTAGTTTGAATCATAGCTGGGGTGAAACACGGCTATGTTGATCCTATCTCCGTCCTTTGGCTCATAGATCCATGTGATCTGTAATGGAGCACGCACAGGGTCAGTAGTCAGGAAGAGTATGGTGACAGAGAAAAACAACAGGCCTCATTTATCATGGCATTGATAAGCAACACAGAGGGGCATCTTAAAGTATCCACATTTTAATGTAAACTCCCCGGGGCCAGGCACACAGCATCATAATCAAGGCAGTGGAGCAGGTATGAATATGGATGCAAGTATAACCAGGAGCGGTACTCTCTCTGCTGTTCATAGTGGAAACAGAACTGTGCACTTCCACTTCATTGAAATGCAACTAAAAAGTGCACCCATTACCATTTTCAATCCCCTAAAGCAAAATGACGCTCAGTATTGTTTGTTTGGAGTTATAAAACATTAAGCCTAAATGTGATAAAAACCTATTGCCAACCTTAGGATTATTTTTGTGGGCTACGAGCGGTTAGATTAAGGTTTAATTTGCCAAATAAACAAAGCATATGGACCTGAATCACAGTTCTTTTAGTTGCTGTTAATTGCTCTTCACCACCTGGACAACTGAATTTGCAAACCTTTAGAATCAAGTCAAGATAAATTAATACTTTAATTTACAGAAAAGTATCAAAAACTGCGCATGACGTTAATGGCTGACACCTGCTCGCTTTAACTGTGAAGTAAACTGTAATCCTGCACAATTTCAGCAAATTGTTTTGTGTCAAGTCAGCAGAGTGAGCTGCAATTTCAGAATGAAAAGACATTTATATGAGAATTTCACACCACAAACTCAGTTTAGAGTTGATTTAAGAGTTAGTGAAAAGATATAATCAAATTCTGGCAGAGGGAAAACAAAGACAATTGCTTCTTGGCCTTATGTGTTTCTGACCATTGTGAGCTGCACCCCTGTGGCATCCGAGAAGGCACAGCGCAGGTTGACTGTCTGGCCAGGATACGACAACACCTCTGGCTCTACCTTCACCTTCTGACCCGATGTTCCTGAAGGAAACAAAGACGAGAAAGAAAACATCAGCTGCAGTCATTTCCTACACCGGAGGAGGAAGCAGAGAAAGGGAGCACATTTCGGTAGAAAGCCTCTTGATGATAAATGAGGAAGTGTCTGGTACAACAGAGGACAGTATTAGTGAACCCAGGCAAGTAGGCCAAGAGTCTGGTGTCTCTCCATGACTGTGCCTGTATGGACAGAGTGGCTGAAAAATTAAAAAAAGATAGGGGGATTTGGGGGAAGAAGAAGAAAAAAAAAAAGGATGAAAACCAGTTCTCTTTTGCACATAGGTCATAAATCATCAGGATGGGTTTTGCTTTACTGTAGTTTGCCATTTGCTGTGCCGACACATTCCTGTGTAACAACGGAGTTAAAATAA